>PNEQ01032472.1:0-19807 GCA_003012365.1 Medauroidea extradentata
TGACTGACGTGCAGCAGTCAGATAATTGCAGAGACTGCTACGTGGTAGCAGATAAGATAGCAACAACTCCCGTTGATAATAACCACGTCTGAGTAATGGCACCAGATAAGATAAACTAATGACTCGATCAATCGTGAAATTCGGTTATCCGACTGTCTCGTCCCCTGCATTATCGCGGATAATAGAGGTCCTACTGTACCACTCGATTCCCCCACACGATGCATCCCTTGTACACAGATAATTCATCCTTATGACTATAATACGGATGAAGCTCTTCTGGAACTGCTTTACCTACCCAACCACTGCTTATTCTACGCTTCTGCAAGGATAGGGTCATCATTAGTTTCCTGTGCTATTCGTGCAGCCTCTACTGGATGGTCAGGCATTGATTCTAACATTAAGACGTCGCCTACCAATGGCACGTGGAAATCATTTGCCTGCAATGGCAATCTGCTCAATGCATCCGCATGACTAATCTTGGAACCTGACTGATGAACGAGACGGTAATCAAACATAGCTAGCCACAGACTCCAACACAGCAACCTGGGGGATAGTATATCTGGTGTCTGTTTGGTGGGGTCCAGTAACTGCAACAGGGGTTTATGGTCACTCACAATCGTAAAATGTTGAGCTGTCACATACTGCCTAAATTTTGTCACTCCGAACATGATGGCCAATGCTTCTTTATCCAGTTGGGAGTAGTTTCTTTCGTGTTTATGTAGGGTTCTGGATCCAAACGCGATAAGAGCTTCAGTCCCATCTTCCATCACGTGTGCTAACACTGCTCCCACCCCATATTCTGATGCATCACATGTGAGAACCAGTGGCTTCTGCGGGCTGTAATGAGTGAGCACAGCATCCAATTGTAACAATGATTTTGCTTTGTGAAAAGCCTCGTCATGTTCCAGAGTCCACTTCCACTGTCTCCCCAGATCCAGTAAGCGGTGCAGTAGTTCTAGTACAGAAGATTTGTCTTCCAGAAATCTCTCATAAAAATTCAGCACGCCAAGAAATGACTGAAGTTATTTCCAAAATGTTGGAGCTGGAGCCTTATGTATGGCTTCTACTTTTTCCTCTGTTGGATGCACCCCATTAACATCAATCCTGTATTTTAAGAATACAACACTATCCACTGCAAATCTGCACTTTGACTTTTTTTAGGCGCAACCCTGCACTATCTTATCTCTCCAAGACCTCACGTACTCGTCGCCAGTGTTCCTCAATACTCTTTCCTGTAATCAGAATGTCATTAATCAGCACGACCACTCCTGGAATTCCAGCTAACAGCACTTCCATCTGTCGCTGAAAAATTGTAGGTCCTCTACTAATTCCAAATGGAACACGCTTCACCCTAAATAATTCCTTCATTGTGTTTACTGTAAGTAACTTTAAAGTCGCGTCATCCACCGAAAGTTGTAGATATGCCTCTTCCAGGTCCAATTTCGTAAACACCGTCCCTCCTGTCAGGTTAACAAATGCTTCATTTGTTGTAGGCAATGGGTATGTACCTGTCTTACACACACTATTTATAGTACACTTATAGTCCCCACACATGCGTACTGACCCATCAGCTTTCACGATAGGTACGATAAGTGTAGCCCATTCTGAAAGGCTAACGGGTTCATAAACCCCTCTGTCTACTAATCTGTCAATTTCCTCACAGACTTTTCACGCAGCGCAAAGGCTACAGGCTGACTCTTCCTGAATATGGGCTTTGCATCTGGCTGCAACTCTACTGTGACTGGAGGCCTTACATACTGGCCCAATTCTGCACTGTCGAACACTCTTGAGTGCACACATACCATCTCGTCTACCTCCTTTTGTGAGACTGAATGAATGCCACGTACATAAATACCTAGAGGTTCAAGCCAGTTCCTGCCTAGTAAACTTGGTCCATGTCCATCCGCCACAAGAAGTGGCAGAGTTACCTTTAATTTTCTTGTTCTGACTTCTGCTTCTTAAGAACCAAACACCTGCAATTTCTCTTGTGACCATGTCTGCAACACAAGTTTCACATCCTGTAATGGTGGTTCCTCTGGCCACAGTTGCTTGAATATATCCTTACTGATTATTGTGTGACCGGCACCAGTGTCAATTTCCATCAAAGGTTTCTTATTGTTTAACCACAGTTCCAGCAGCATTGGTGGTTTTGGATGTGGACTTGCTGCTGTCCGAAATAGACTATATATAGGTGACTCTTCCACGTCATCGGGCTCTGGAACATGAGTAATTTTATGGGTCTTACTTGTCCCTTCACGTGAACCTTGGACTTCTTTCTTTCCCTTGGCGGCACCTTTCTTTTTCGAGATGCAAGCCTATTCTATGTGGCCACATTTAGAGCAAAAATTACACACAGTACGACGGTGCCGACACTGTTCTGGTGGATGGTCTCTGTTACACCTCCAACAAATCTGTTCCTCCTGTTGAGGTTTCGCTTTACTCGGACCTTGATCTGACCGGAATACCCTTGTATACCCACCAACAGTTTCATTTGTTCACCCCTCCTGCGATTTCTTCCACTTTGACCCGAATGTCAATCATATTTCGACCATTTGTTTCAGCGATTGTGGCCATCTCCAGTGCATTCTTAAATGTTAGGTTATGTTTCACAAGGAGAGCATGCTGCAATGTTTTGTCCCACACACCACACACCAAACGATCGCAAAGCATTCTGTCCAAATCGGAATAGTTACAGTGCGCAACTATTCGCCGCAAATCGGCCACATACTGTGATATACCCTCTCCTTCACCATGATCCCTCTTGTGAAATTTATATGTATCCACGATTTCACTTGGCTTAGGTTCAAAGTGATTCGTAAGTAAGGTTAACACGTCGGCGAGAGGCACTTCCGATGTTGTTCTCGGCGCAATCAAAGAAGATACTAAATTGTACATCTCAACGCCACACACCGTAAAAAATATTGCTTGCTTTTTTTCATCTGAGGTTATTTTGTTCGCCACAAAATAAAACTTTAACCGCTCAGAGTACGTTCGCCACGAGTCCCGGCCCGGAACAAATTCGCCGAAAGACGGAATCAACGACATTGTTTATGCCGTTACTCTTCATCAATTAATTTACATTCACAGGGAATTCCCGATTAATTTTCTCATCGCCAATGCTATGTCTGTTTTACGCGCGTCCATCTCTTGCTTGGCCGCCATTCCGACTAAAACCCCCCGTTGCCAACCTGGCAATTCTTACCACCTTCCTGTTATTATCTGATACATAACATTACCATTAACAAATTCATCAATGCTCATCCTGGAGAAAGCTGGAAGTTTATCTTTATTGGCTGCTAGTTTCTAGAAGTCTACATATGACTACATGCTGACCAGCCTTGGCAAGTTTGAACAATTCACCTGCTTCCTTGTACAGATTGTTTGCAAGTGATGGAGCCATGTGAATTGTGAGTTTTGTGTGGGTTTTAGTACAGCACACTTTCAAAGAAGAGATTGTACAGGCTTTTCCTTTATCATGCTTGATTTTCTGGAGTAAATTTTATGTCCTCTGTGATAAAACACCATCAGATAATCTCCTCAACTTAATAAACAGTTGTTAAAGTTCATTCCACAATATGTGTGCATAACACTAGTTTGACCCTTCAAGAATTTTGATGAGATTGACAACCTTTTCACAAGCCTCACTTACAAACTGACACTACATTTTCAGAATATGAAATGTTTCTCCAGAACATTTCATGCAAACAGATTTGACACTGGCATTTTGAGGCTGCCACTGAAAGAAGAATTGTTGCATTGGGTCGAGATGTTCAGACAGGTAAAGAACTAACAAAAACCATGAATTCCAGCTTGTTACCACTGGGCTTGGAAACAGCTTGGGGATAAGCTCTGAAAAATTCTCGTGCAAGAACCTTATGTATGCCCTATTTTTTTTCATTCATGTAAAAATGCCTTTTTTACATCCACCACCAGTCCATTTAAATCACCTAGTTCCAACATAAAAACATGTCCCACGAGGTTCACTTTATGGGCTCAGCATTGTAAATGAATAAGGTGCTCACCTAGAAGAATCTGTAGCGTGAACCCAGCCTTTTAAGATCTGCAATTCATCTTATAAAACTGCTCCACTATTGGACATTTAAATTTACGTAACCTGTCACTCACTAATGATTAAACTCTTAAAGTCTCAATTATGTGAATGATCAAACTGAAATTGCAGTTCTTTGCGAGGTACTTGTCATCACGTCTAGTGTCCAATAGAGACGTGGCCTCGACTGTATCAGTGGCAGTCGCAAAGAACGTAATAATTCAAAAGCTCTCTTAATCTCGCCAAGATTTTATTTGCTACAATCGTTCCGTTTCAGGACGACACTTCAGTATGGTTCCCACTGCAAAGTTTTTATCAGTTTGTCCACGAGACAACTATTATGTCAAACCAATGTGACACTATTCTCAATACGAACCATTAAAGTACTCAGAAATCGGTCAACCTCCTCACAATTAAGCTTTCGCAAATTATCCAATATTGATCAATAATTGGCAGTGCGAGCGTCCCTTTTTAAGGTCCCCGCGATCTCCTGCACCGATCAAAACTTCCAAAAATTTAATAAACTGGAATTGTAGCTGACCGTGCAAACCTCCTTTCGAAGGGGTCCACGGGCAACTGCCCTGATCCTGCGTCAACACACCCTGACAACCACAACCCTTGCAATCTCCACGTTTCTCAACTAACCAACCACAGACCTTCCCTGAAAACAGGCCACGCTCCATCTCAGCAACAACCTCACGACACAAGCACTCCGCCATTTATTCTTTCAAAATTATTTAAATTATTTACATAAACCTTACATTGCATAATGGCATAGATTTCCCACATAAAATAGTTTCCTTTTAATATTGACACTACGTATTTAAATACTATATACAATTCCTTTCAATTACATTTTTGCCATCAATGCTGCCTCTGGATGGTTGACGACATTATGGAAAGTGGAGGGGTAGTAAGAAGAAAAAAGCCTCGTTCCAAATTCTCTCGCTGTCTCTCAGAGTGATTTAAAAGGGGAAGGGTCACCAGTTAAGTTTCTTTGAACAAGCAAACCAACCCCTCTTACACTCATTTTGAGACTCCCTGGGGATGCGACAAGCCTCGGCGACACTTTTTTCGTGGACCCTCGCAAAGCTCATATTTTCTGTCCTGTCCAGTACTGGCTTCCTCTCGAACCTCTCAACCTTAAATACATATAATTTATAAACATCTTGAAATTTTGCCCATTACAAGTGCTGTAAAACATGTCCCCATATACCTAGCAGAATCTGACACTAGTCCAAAGACGTTGGGGAAGTGAATTTGGTAGACCTACTGAGTCGGAGCATTTGTAGCCTGGCTGTTAGTTGTGCCATTGACTGAGTCAAGAAAGCAGCAGCTAGCCATGTGTACTTCTTGAGCAGTAGTGGCACAAACAGTACGGGAGAGGATGACAAAGACACAACACCCTCTGAAGTCTGAAGTTTCAGGTGCTACAATGTAGAGTTCCTTGTGTGACAGTATATCAATAATTCTTTCTTTTTCAGCAGCCCCAATTTTTGCCACATACTCACATCTCAATATATCAGCCCTTGGTAAACCCACAGACCCAGGGATATATTATCCAAAATAATTCCGAACTGCAGGATGATCCATTTTTTCTAATGGAATGTTAGCTTTCAAGCACATTTTTACAATACCTTGAATAAAAACTCAATTTTCCACTTTGGCCCGTTTTTGAGTTTCAAATGCCCCCACTACTGTTGTCTGCCTTTTTGATGACTCCCCTTTTTCTAATATACAAAGTTTGCTTTCTTTTTGGGTCATTGAGACTGAATGTGTTTATCAAGAACATCCTTTTTCTCCCACTCCAGGCGACACACATTCCACACATTAAAATAGAACTATCACTAATGTAGAATTTATTTTCTGTGTATTTTTTCGCCCGCTCATGAATAGATACTTTCATTCGTAGCATCCGAATTTCCGTGAAAATTACTGTCCAAGAAAACATTTACTCTGCACTAGCTGCGACGAAAGCAGAAAAGCACTTCCTATTTACGACTGCAAACACATCTCAATGTATCATATATGGGGATAAGTGGCCGCACGCGTGTGTGAGAGAGAGAGAGAGAGATAGCAACAGTGAAAGTGAGACACAGCGCTATCTTATCGCAGGCACCATTACCACACATGCGTGCATGTGAGAGAGAAAGAGAGAGAGCTCAGATAACGCACAGCGGAGCGGCAAACAACCTTAGTGAAGAAACCGTACATGTCCATCATTATTCAGGCAGAATACGCAGTTCTTGTTCAAAATAGCCACGTCGTCAACTGAGCTGAGCGGAACTTTTACGGGACCCTCTGAACAGTGTGTCCGGTGGCGGCGGCGTAGCCTTTGTCTCTCCTGTCACGAGTTTAGCCGGCACCAGCTGTGTGCGTTATTTTACAAGGGAGGGGGCTACAGAGAGATAAGGGTGAGTACAGTTAGTGTCCTCTCTTCTACATGCCAGTGTCGGGGCAATATATGATTCCTGTGCTGTCGGGCAAGTCTCTTCTCCCACGTGTATACCATATACAGGATCTAGACCCCAGAAACTGCTGGGACGATACAATGCACCCGGCCACGTCGCCACGGTTATATGGCCTCGCCCAGAGAATTTCACATTTTATTGTAGATATAGCTGACTTTCACATTTTATCGCGGTTATTTCACTATTTGCGAAAAACACAGGCCTCTAAAGATGCGTTAAAGGTCTAGTTATTTTCCTCGCGACTTGTAGATGTGGCTGAGATGTGGGGACAGCAAACGTCAGAAAAATATTATAGGTGTCAGCAGTGTTGCAAGTCGTTCACGAAGCGGTATTGAAACACCTTAGAACAAGATAAACTGATACAGGAAATATTCCAAGGTCGTAACAAGCCCGACAGGGGAGTAAGCATGGCATAATATTTAAGGGAGTTAGTTGAGAAATGCAAGTTTCTGGACACTTAATTTTCCCAAGAGCGTTTAGCGCACTACTTAATCAGACATTTGCCCCAATATTTACATGATGTGGCTATAACAGCAGGGGTTTCGTTTGTGAAGTTCTTATTGAGATGGTGGAAAAGTTTCAGTATCACACAGTAGGTCCAGTGCGCTATACAACAAGGGTACATGAAAAAGAGTTTAACGACCCAAGGGGCAAGGACTTTAAACCATGGAGGAACGAAACAGCAAGAGAAAGGATGTCTGGAGGCCCGCCTTGTCATGAATTCAACACGCCCCAGCACGAGCGACGGGAAGGGTGAATAACGGGTTTCCTCCTTCGGGTACAATGAACACATCCACGTCGTACATGTACACAGGTCAGACTTGAACCAGGAAAACTTTTAATAGTCCCAGGTGACAACCTCCCACAGCCGGGCCAACAGCATGTCAGCGAAGTTAGTACGACTGTACACAGGTGTGAGCTAGAGATAGACTCGGATGAAATAACCAAGCCAGGAGACGCAGATATAACAAAGCCGGGAGATGCGGAAATAACCTCAAGACACTTTGTTGTGGGTAGTACGAAAGAAATCCTCTCCCTCAATGTACAAGTAGGGAATGTATCCTTGAAAGCAGTTATTGACATGTGTTCAAGTCTCAGTAACAGACAAGGTTTTGATTGATGACTCAAAACGTTCCGGATATGGGAAGAAGATGGCAGTTACCCTGTGATTGGAGTAACGTTGACAGGGGCCACTGATGAGGGTCAGGCATAGGCAGTTTTCGGGAAGACACAGACGCCTTTTAAATGTACGACACTGTGACCACCTCCTACCTCATGCACTAAAATGGTGTCAGACAGCCCCAAACTAAAATGATGTCTTTGTAAATAGTTTGCACTATCACTGGCAGAGTGAAAAAAGTGTTAGGTGAACCGAGAATGCAAATGACACTACGAGGAAAGACACTGAAATAGTATCAGAAAAATAAAAATATCCCACTAATGATTTTAATCATTAAACAGTACATATATTTTTTTTTGTTTAATGAATCTAATAATTTATATGTAGTACTAAGGAATGTTTAGGTGTATTATTTAATTATAAGTGGCTTAGAATATATTTTCACTTCATATACTACGATTCGCTTCACAAATGATCCCTGAGGGTGATGTAATGTGCCATATGGTTGTCACCCCAATTAATAAGTGTAATAGCAGTCAAGTGTAATCAACTGTCATAAATTACACATGTAATAATAAACATTAATTCTTCTCGTCAACATGTCAAGATGCCTATGAAACTGTTCTCAATAAAAAAGTATGTATCTGGTACAAGATTTTATAAAGGAAAAAAAAAATTTTTTTTTCTCTCTGTGGAAACTAGTAGGTGCATGGCGATTGTTCGGACCTTCTCGCCCCCACCCACACTCATGAAACTCTCTTAGCTGCTGGAAGCAAGATGTGAAAGACATCGTAACGTGTTTAAGATATAAATGTAAAATAGTTATAAAAATTAGGATATAAGGAATTTTAGGTATTAAGAAAAACATGTACAATAGGGTAGTGGTCATAGTGTAGTGGAATGAAATTAAATAGTAATTACTGATCCAACTGAACCAAAAGCCTGCAGGGCAATGGACGGGAAGGTTGGGCCAAACAGAAGCAAGACGAGGTTTGGTAACGAATTTGTAGTGGTGTTACTGTTATTTTTTTTGTTAAAGGTACAGAACTTAAAATTTACACAAATGTATCGATAAAAATACTTTAAACTAAAAAACTAATAAAAAAAATAAAAATAAAAAAAATAAATAAATAAAAAAAAACATGAAAATACACTAAAATAAAGTTGCTAGTCTGCAGCAATTAAATACAATACACTGGCTGTATGGGAAACACTCTCGTTCATTGTGTTAAACTGTAAAATTACAACAAACGTGGCAGAAATTGTTTAATATTTAACGTCTTGTAGAGTGAGTGAGAGATTTCTAGTCAACGCTTAACATCGAGGTCTTTAGCGCTGGTGAGGGGTGACATGAGGTGAGTATGGAGCAGCACAGGAATGAAAGAGCCGGGGGAAATGGGAGATCCCTGAGAAAACCCGCCGACTAATGGCATCGTCCGGCACGATTCCCACAAGCGAAAATCCAGGAATCGAACCCAGATCACCTTGATGGGAGGGGAATGGTCTGACCATTCGGCTACCGCGGCCACTGTTGTAGACCCAGCGTATTGGTTACGTTGGTATCTGACATCACCATGTCAACCAAAGACAGAGGTGAAGACGAGTGCCGCATTCAGTCTGAGCATGGATCGGGAGCAGCACAAGTCTGGTAAATATACATGTACCTGCCGACATATTGGCAATGAACAATAACCAACAAGCGTGTGTAGAATGGTACGTTGTGAGTATTCAGTAATATTATTTAAGTGACATTATGAATGTTATAGTGGCCGCCTAAATGAAGTACAATCATTCTCGCCCGAAAACATGGTAGGAACATTGAAAGATTTCAGTTCTAGCTTGATTGGAAAGGTCAAATTACGGACGATCTGAATCGCGGTCTGTTAATTAAAATGTTGGCTGATCACATGGTGAGGGATCTGAAGGATTTGAATCTGCTAAAAATGCTTCGTGATTGCTAGGGGCTGGAAAAATTAGCATCTCTTTACTACAAAATTAGCATCTATGACTTTGAAAATTAGCATTTATTTTCATAAATTAACATCAATTTTCGAGAAATTTGCATAATGAAATTAAAGCGTCATATTAATGCAAAAAGTCAGAAAAAGAAATTCATTGCGTACAAATAAAAAAAAATTGTTTAGAACAAAATTACAGTCAAATTAGTAAATTACATGTACAAAAAGTCATACAAGCACACATCAGTTCTTCAGACATAGATATATTGCCATAATCTCGTACAAAAATATTACTGATAATTTTTGGAAATTTGAATATTTTAATTTTTTCCTTGTGAGTGAGTAAAGTTCACTTCTGGGGTTAAACAAAAAAAATCAAAAACTTTTTTAAGAAAGGCGTTGTTTAATTTTTATTGATTTTTTTCCCATATAAAGTGTGTTTACGTGTTACCGTGTTTGCCGGCGTAATGTGAAAGGCAATTTTCAACCTCTCAAAACATTAAAAATAATTGCGCCGCAATATAATGCGAACTGTCAAAGGTTCAACGCTCGTGTTTACAGCACTCATGCGGTGCGCGATAAGTGTGGTGCTAGAATGTGCTGGATGGCAGTAACGGCAAGAGAAAGATAAAAAGGGTGGGCTCAGGGAAGAGGGGCGGGTGGAATGCAGTCAAGGTCAAGGCATCCTGTTGTTGATGCCAGATGGTTATTGATCGGTCGCACACCAGCCCTTGCAAGCCACGTCCTGCCGACTGGACTGACTCACGCACAGTTACAGTGGCACTCACAACATAGCTTTGCCTACGTTTCTTCGCCCCCTTATCCACTCAATAGAGAAGCGGCCTTCAACACACAACAGTAACGGTAATAACTGTCTGGAGCAAAAACAATACCAGTACACTTTTCTTGCTGGTTTTGTACTTAAATACAAGACACATAAATGAGAATGGTGATTTAACACCACTTAAATTAGCATAAAATTCTCGCATTATACGCCGGCAAATACAGAACTCTTGTAAACACAATGTGTTTCTTTCCTTCTGTAAATTAAAGACGTAACTATAGATTTACAGAAATCAGACATTTCAACCAAGCTTATTATAAAGTGAATGAGAAAGCAATCTAGTCGATAGAGGGTGTGTGCTAATGTTTTTTTTTATTAAAATTCATTGTCATTGTCACGAACTTTCATGTACCAGACTTTTTAAAATGTGTTTATGTTTTTATTAAAACAATGGTTGTCATGGACTTTCATATGAATGTACATTTAATGTGTATATTTTTAGTAAACTTTATTGTGATCATCACAAACTTTGAAATGAATGCATAGACTTTTTTTAAATGTGTTTCTTCTTGTCTTGACATATGTCTATGTTATGTTCGGCAGTTGTAATGTAAGGTTATTTTTAATGGACGTTTTGCTATGTTTGCCTGGTCTTAATTGTATTACATTCCACAAATCAGTTTCTCCGCACGTGTCTTGACTGCCGCCCAACGAGCGAGCGTCTTATCTGTGCGTGGCTGGCAACGCGCACGTGTGTGAGAAATCGGCATTAGACAGGCTCCTACAGCTGGCGCTCAGTCCGCCGTGTTGCCATATGTACACGGCATTGGACAGCTAATTTTTAAAAACGTGTTGTTTACAGTAAACTATTCGTTATGTCTTATGTATGACGTATTTAGTGCCTTTTGGCTTTACAAATAAACACGTTGAATCTAAACAGTACTGTGTAATATCATGAGTACGGGTGACAAAATCACTGTTCCATTAACAGAAAAACTTTATGAATTCGCTTATCCGTGTTTTTGCTGGTCACAATTAGCACGGTTAATTGGAAGTTTACTGTAATTCTAACACTTCGGGGACGTTATTCATTTAGACAAAATAAAAGAGAATACGTTTATGGAAGTGTGAGTATATTGTATCACAATCACACTTGAATATTACATGCACTTATACACAAGTCTTGTAATCACTAATTATACAAAAGAACTGAAATTATACTGAAAAACCCTTGAATATGCTTAACACTGGTCCATTACACTCGGATGCTGTTAGATTATGCTCGAGAATTTTATAACTGCTCGCCCCGATGCACGTGATTACTTTTACTAGGTCACAGATGCCGATAACTATTTCCGGCGGTGGAGCACTGCGTGGTGGCTAGTGAGTGGCTGTAGGGTGTGTTCCCTATTACTGCGCGGCACGGGAGATATGCATGGCAGCGCCACCTTCATCTTTTCCCTCTGCACTTTCCCTAAACAGTGTATAAGTAAGAGGGTAAAGGACTCCCTTAGGCAAGAAGTCGACTTCGGAAGGGGGGAGGGTCGAGGGTTTCCTTTGCAAGAAATCACCTCGAAAGGAAAGTGAGGGACTCCCTTGAGCAAGAAGTCGACCTCGGTAGGGGGTTGAGGGTTTCCCTTTACAAGAAATTGCCTCGAGGTTGGGTGAGGGATTCCCTTCACAAGAAGTCTACCTCGGTGGTAGAGTGGAGGGCTCCCTTTGCAAGAAGCCAGCTCCGGGGATTCGGGGGGCTCCCTTTGCAAGAAGCCAGTCCCTAAGGTGGGAAGGTGTAGAGTGTGTGTAGTGCGCAGAGAGTCGGGAGCCCAGGGAGCTGCCAGCGAACTCTGAAAAATCTAGAGCCAGCGCACCCCTTATATATCCGGAGTTAGGGGTCTGGATGGGAAAAAGTCCCGTTAAGTGGGTGGTAAGATGGCGGAGGCAGAAGAGAGACTGTCTGCTGTTGCAGGGTTGCCATCTAACACCAACGCATTTCTTCAAAGCAAAACACGTGATCGGGAAGAATGGCGCTTAACTTCCCTTCAGGTCTCAAAATAACAATTAAGATGCCATAAAATTAGAAATAATATTACAATTACACTTTTACATAAGAATACACTTCAATTATTTACAGATACAGTGAAGCCCCTTATTAACACTTTTCAAGGGGACAGGGCAAAAAAATGTAAATAGCGGGAAAGTTTAAATTAAGGGAAAACTCAAAAAAACCTATTCAGCTTGCCTTATTTAGTACTGTGATAGGCTATAGCCTGAGTGAGCAAAGACTGAGAAGTTTAGAAATCGTCGCCTTGGACTGTTGTTCTCGCCGCCACCTGCGCTGCTATCCTAGTTGCCTTCTCCTCCCACTATTGACGTGTGCGTGCGCACCCCCCCTTCTCCCCCCTACCCGTTACTCGCCTTCCTTCGTGGCCTGTGCCTTCCGGACAGTCAGTCGCTAGCGGGACTCCGGCAGGCTCACACCTCTCCTTCATTCCAGTCGGAACTACGGTAAGCATGTAATCTATTGAACTATTAAAGTAATGAATCCGGCTCGGGTAGGTTCCTGCTTCAGTAGTCTAGCAACTACGCTGTTTCTACCCCCCTCCTTCCCCGTTCTTATTGTGACTCCCCGTTGTTTTACTTCTATTGTACTATTGTGCTGTAATACGGTTTGAATACCGTACGCGGTACAGTACTTTGGTTTTAATTTTGCTTAAAAAACTCTCTACAAGTAAAATCGAAGTGATAGTATTCATGCAAGCAATGCATTTATCATATTTTGTCACATAAAATTTGGTATCATATCAAAATTGAATATGCTGTTATGGGAAGATTTGTGGCACGTTCACATTCCAAGAGAACATGTTAAAATGTTTAATTTAATTTTTTTTACTGTTTGGTTAATACTGATTAGCATTTTACCATTTTTTGCAATGCTATCATGGTCATTCACGTATGGGTTTACATGTGATCACCAACTTCGCTGTAATATTTCTTCTTTGTTCTATTTCCCAAAAACAAGTTTAGATGTCCTTTCTTCGTCATCTGTGACTCTGAAATTTTGTGTTTATAAGTATTGTCTTCAGATGGCGAAAACATGGGCGAAAATCGTAAACAGCGGGAAAAATAAAATTTTGATATATGCAGGAAAATTTAGCATTGCACTAAACGACAAACGGGACCTGAAGAAAAAAGTGCAATTCGCGGGAAAACATAAATAACTGTAACGTAAATACGAGGTTTCACTGTAATTATTTATGCACATAAAATGTGTCTATATTTTTTACTGTCTCTTTGCCATGCATTCAAGTCTCTACGTTGGCAAGCTGTGGTTATGTTTACAAAACACGTGGCACATTATTATAACCATATTTTTCCTGTCTCTGGACATTATTAAGACATCATGGTATGTAGGATAACATTGCAAACCCTTTTTACATCTATAAAATTGGCATCGGAAACTACGGTAAGCACATGTGATACTTGAGGTGAACAAGTAAGGCCTAACTTCAAAAGGAACAAGCTCGGGGGGTGAGCGTCTAAACAAATACTAATAGCGGTGGGGCGTCAACCTGACATAATAAACTCCTGAAATCCTCTATATGGTATGTGACATCTGACTTCCCATAATTATGAAAGATTGAACCCCTTGCTCTAGCATGCTTAAGTTCTTCCTTGCTGGCTCACCCAGTAGTCACTCACTAAGTCAAGTTAGTTCTATGACAGCACACTCTAGATGAATAACCTCTTTATGTTGTTCTGTCTTTTTTGAAAAATCTTTTAAAGAAGTCCTCTGCCCCCACTCAGCAATTTAACCCACTACCAAACCTCTAACGTCTTGCAGCTGAGTCAAATTTTTTTGGCACCCAACGTAGGGCCAGAACATTTCAGCGTTTCAAACAGGCTATTCAGTCAACACCCACAATACAGACCCTGAATTCACTTTGTTTCACCTTCAGTTTGAAAGTCATCTCAAACTTCATGGTGCCCAAATTTTCTTTGCCCATTGCTATCATCTGGGATCACACCACAATCCTCCTTTGACCAGTGTGTAAAGCACTTTCATCCAGGCCATTGGCCCTCTTCTGCATAAGTTTCCAAAGAGACTCTACTAGATTCAGTCTAAATTTTCTGCAGGTGATGTCACTTAATCCAGAATGCCTGCCGGTTAGCATCCGCAACCATAGCCATGGCAGAAGCACAAAATAGTTACTTCCCAGCAGGATTTCACGCAGAGTCTTCCTCAGGCCCGGTGCCGAAGGACGACACCAGCACTAGAGCCACCCAGGGCTCTCTCTTACTAGACGGAACTCCGTCAAGAACCCTCTCCAGGTTCTCTCCAAGTCCTCAGACAGCAGGACCTCTGCCCTTGCCTCCACACAAAGACCCCCAGTTTATGCCTGCCTGGTCTGCAGCCATACCCAAGGTAAGCTACCTCAACTTCCAGATGGAATTCTAAGGACTGTCTCCTGGTCCCTACCCTGAAAGATAACGCCAGAGCCAGCCAGGCTCTCTCGCCAGTACCTTCCCTCGAAGGACCACAGCAACACCCTTTTCAAGAGTCGGTGTAAAACAGGTGTGCTGGTTCACCATCCATGCACATGCACGATCGTCATGGCATGTACCTTAAAGCATGCACAACTGCTTCCTGACCCAGGGAGCCATAGTCTGCATCCTTCCCACTCCTTATCGAGTTACTTAACCTATGCCAGGATGACTCTGTGGAAACGCCCATGCGCACATGCATGTTTGGTTTATTACCTAGCTTAGGGTGGAGATCTAATTTTCATGCTCTTCAATCCGCAACGTCTCTGTCTCCATGCAACCTTCATGGTAGTTAAAGTGCTGTAGTGCACTTCCCAGTTATTGTAAGACACTATTGAAGTTAATGTGTACCAGTAAAGACTTAGTAAATATTCGTATCTGCCGCAGTGCCAGATCGTTAGTCAAGTTATCAGCCCAGAGCCATGTGCTGTTAAAAGAGGCTATGGAATATTGTAAACCTCTCTGAATCAAAGAGATCATCACCACTGCCATTTGCAAGGCCTTCTTTCTAACCCAGTATCTAAACGGCCCAGAATGCCCTGTCCAGTCAGTTCTGTTGTACGGCCCGAAGTGCCTTGTCAAACTAGTTATTGTGACCTATTGTTGTATATCTAACGTCGTAACTATTGTATCTCCTGTTGAAACATATGTCTTCAGCAATTGTGAGTTGCCCATGTTTTAATTGTAGGACATGTGCCAAAGAAAACATTATAGTATTCATTGTAAAGTTCAGCGTAACTGTAGCTTGTGTTCTTGAATATATACACCCTGTGAAATCGAACTACTTTGTCTTCTCCAACTTGAAAATACCTGATAGAATAACCTCCTGAAATCCTTTATTAGGCGAGTGACATCTGCCTTCCCATATTTATGAAAGACTGACCCCCTTGTGATAGCATGTTGAGTCCTTCCTTGTTGGTTCACTCAGTAGTCATTCACTCAGTCAAGGTTAGCTCTATGACGGCCCACTCTAGCAGAATAACCTGTTCATTATGCCCTCTCTTTCTTGAAAGATCTTCTAGAGAAGCACACTGCCACCACTCAACAATCTAACTAACTACCAAACCTCTAGTGCCTTTGGGCTATGTGAAGTCTTTATCTAACAACTTTAGTGCCAGACATAATAAGGTTACAAGTTTTACATGTTCTGAGATAGGATATACAGCCAAACAGAAATAGTTCTAAAGATGTGTTAAAGTGTCAGAAGTGTGGCACAGTCGGACATGTTTCGAAGGTTTGTAAAGAGAGGCCTAGAGTATTTTCACAGTCTGGAAGTGGCAATAATGCACAATTCGTAGATAGTGTTAGGTCTACAGAAAAAAAAATAAATTGCTTAGTTAAATCCCGTTACGGAAACTGGCCCTGTGTTAGATCACAGTAACAATTGTGACGCAGCTGCGTCTGCTGTTGTGTTGAGTGTGTTGTCCTTGTTCGTTGGCGCTAAAGATGAGACGCGGCTGCGTCTGCTGTGTTGATATGGTGATGTTATGTCCTCATGTTCCGGTTCACGTCAACAAGAAGTAACGTGGGTGTTTTTACGTGTTGTGATGATGATGGTCAAGAAGTGTCCCGGTCTCACTGTTTGGTGTTTACTATCTCGTAGGCAGAAAGTTGGAGGTTATGTTTATATATATAAATGTATAAAAAAAAACTAGATGTTACTCGTATTGCAGTTTTATTGCACGAAAAGCAGATCATCGAATACTCGACTTACATGGCGTAATCACAACTACCATAACAAAAGCATTCTAAGATTCAGATACACTAAATTACCATTACTTTGTCGAGGTTACGCTATTTCCATGTCCGTGCTGTAACTCGAATGTCTGCTCTTTAATAAACTAGCGGCCGCCTCGGGCTAACGCCCGGTACCAACTACCCTACAACTTACAACTGCCTCGGGCCAGCGCCCGGCACCAACTGCCCTACAACTTACAACTGCCTCGGGCCAACGCCCGGTACCAACTACCCTACAACTTACAACTGCCTCGGGCCAGCGCCCGGCACCAACCGCCCTACAACTTGCAACCGCCTCGGGCCAGCGCCCGGCACCAACTGCCCCCTCACGGCAACGGACGTGGTAACAAATAGCGCACCTCGGCGGAGTGATACAATAGACTCCAATTTTCCCAAAAACAGCAAAATTACACTTAAAACATATAACAAAGGATTCCAAACTTTGAATATATAGTTTTTACATTGAAATGAAATTATTTATCCACACAAATGTAATAATTGGGGACAAAAGGTGCACAACAGTGGAACTACTTTCGCGGCGCAATACCCTAAGCAACCCCCTGTGATGGCTGACCTACGTGCGTCAATAACCAACATCATGGAGAGAATTCCATGAAGCAAGCGATCAACCACAACGTCGGCGCCAGAAATCCTACAGCCTGGAGAAGTTACCTGAAGTTACTCACTTCACCAGGGAAAATTTAATAATATACTAAAATTGCCAAAACTCAAAAATTAGTCAAAATACAAGAAAAAGTTATATCAACAAAAATAATTAATATTTTACTGTGGTCAATTTGAAACCAAACAAGCCAGGAAAATAAACAAACAACTCTACTTTAAAATTCCTTGACTGTATTTTAATACTTAAATTTTGAAAAGATGAATTTAAATTAACATGTCCCCAATTACTCAGTTATTGAATTCTGGTGTATCATACCAGACACCTGACAAACTCACCCTGAAAACTGTATATAGCCTGTTACGAAAGATTTACATATAAATTTAAATAAGAAAACAAAATTACTTTATAAATATTTAATCAAGATGGGGAAGTGGCTGAACACTTCACAACCCCCCAATTAATATGAAGTTTTTTGTAACACAAAAACAACTGAAAATTAATTTATACATACTTCAGCATAAAGACATCTCACCATGACGCAGAATTACTAAATATCAATCAGTATGGTAACTTAAATGTACACAATCACAATAGCTCAACATTAATCACCATTACACCAAACATTGACAATATGTAGACAATATTTCTCCGTTCAGGGTTCATAATTTAAGATGCCTCGACTAGCTATTTTCTCAGCGGCAGTAAACATCAGCTCATTCACTCTTCGACGAGGCTACGAAAGAAACAAAGGAGATGGAGAAATCTATTCTGCTAAATATTCATCTGCCTGCAATTTAAATAAGTGATAGTCATTTACAGAGAATAAAATACCGCGTTAGTTGCAGGATGTTCACTCTATTTCCAGAGTGATTGACGATACAATACAGATGCACACGCCGGTACAATACCTCCCGGTGGGCCTTCACCATACTCGCTTAAAACGGTAAATAAAGAAAAAAAATAACTACTTCAGTTATTTTAAATTAGGAACCAAAATGTTTTACTTTGCCCTGCCTGATGGCTCAGGTTATCAGAAACGAAACCATGCTGCTTGCGCGCCGCAGCCTCGCAGCAGCCCTCCCGCACACATCCGCTCGCTTCCACACACACCAAACAAGTAAAAAGCACGTGGCCGAGGTTCAACAGCCTCGCTAGCCTCGGCGGAAGTGCCCTGAGATATTACTACGCCAGCTACCCTTCTACCTACCTAGAGCATTCTTTAATTAACTGGGTTGACTTTACTAGGAGGTTTCAATTTACCAATTTTACAACAGTAAACCTCAATAAATACATAAAGGCTTAATTTCTTAATTTCCTACTTAGATATATATATGTAGTGCTCGTTTTAAAGTTAACACATTCTTTTCTTTAGAGGCTGCTACAAGTCACATGATACTATAATACAAAGATTCCTCACCAGAGGCCACACTTAATACTAGCTATGAATGCTCTCACCTGTCATACACTATTTAATATTAATATTCATTATTACTATATTGGTTTGGTCCACCGCTCCTTAGCAAACAACAAGCTTTAGCTTACAATTAAATATGAATGTCTCTTTGTTTCTCCTTCCGTTGTCACTTATAACTAACATCTGTCCTTATAGATTACTTTGTGGGGATCTCAATGCACTACACATGCGCCAGGCAAGCCGGGCCCCCCACACTTCCAGGCTACTCTGCAGTCCAAGTTAAACGAAGCACCTTGCGACTTCATTAGACGTCTGCTAACGCCGAGAATCGCGCATAAATCTGCAGTCGAGTTAATGAAATCATGTTTACATTAACGTTAAGGTTAGGTCTAAAGATCCTACAGCATAAAAAGAAATTAATTTTGGAGACCAAAAGGGCGGGCCGGGTCAAGTACCCTTTTACAAATATTTAAATTATTACATGTAGTGTATAGTCAGATATCCCTGAGCCTGAACTTACTTTCCAAATACCTGATTATAAATTTGATTCAATCTGGCACAAAATTATAAGTAATTCAATTACTCAAACCTAAATATATTTGCTTCTTCTTTCCTTACAACAAGACATTGTTTACATGTATGCATACCCAAAAGTTTCTCAAATAAAATTACTTTACCAATCCCGTTAAATCACAAAATATTTTCAAATACCTCAGATAAATTGCACTTGTTTAAGACAATAGGTTTAAACTGCTTACTGGGAGGCTGCCCACCAAAACACAGAATACACACAATTTTGATCATCACGATGCCTTTTGGACCAACGACGAGGCAAACACCATAAATTAAACCCACATAATACATTTTATAACGACGAGATATTTCACAAATACAAACAATTATAGTGCCTATTGTAACGCGACCCGCCCTCGGGCCACGCTTCCCTCTCTGCCAAGGGATTTCCTAGGGTTCTTTTTCTTCGAAGTGGAGCTAATTGCTGGTTTGTTAGAGGGATTTTCACCAAATAAAAATACGTTCTGTTACTTCTGTGCACTGGCGTTTCCTCGACCCTCAACTACCAGCCGATTTATTGTTTAATTTCCACAAT
>PNEQ01032474.1:0-19808 GCA_003012365.1 Medauroidea extradentata
GGGGGGTTAATGTTTAGTCACTGAAATGTTGGTTGTGAACAAAAATATTTATTTAGACTCTTTTCCCGCACCTACTGTGGGCACGGCCCTTCAGTACTTGGGGAAGGCTACCGTATTTTCTATTGTTGATTTGAACTCTAGTTTCCACCAATGTTTGTTGCACCCAGATTCATGCAAGTATACTGCGTTTTGTACGCAGTGGGGGTAGTATGAGTTCAACCGGATTCCCATGGGTGTGTGTTTTGGAACGCAGGCGTTGTCGCGCGTATTAGACCATGTGTTGTCTGACTTGAAGTTTAATTACGTGTACAACAACATAGATTACATCATCGTTTACAGTAACAGTTTTGACGAGCACTTGGTGCACTTAAGGGAGGTGTTGTCTAAGACTGTGTGGAGCTGGCTTGACTGTCAACCGGGCTAAAGTCACTTGGGCTGCTAGTTCTGTGAAATTCCTAGGGTATATTGTGTCTGCATGGCAGCTGATGATGGACCCTAAGAGGGTAAGCCTCATTGTCAATTTTCCCGTACCTAAGACCGTGAAAGGAGTTTCCAGGTTTATCGGGATGTTGGGTTATTATGCCCGTTTTATTTCCAGTTTTGCTGAACTAGCCGCTCCGCTAAATAGGGTAAAGCAAAAGAACATTCCGTTCGTGTGGGGTGAAGAGCAACAGTGTAGTTTCAAGGCTTTGAAGGCCGGTTTAACTGCTGCCCCTGGTCTTTTCCTGCCTGACTTCGACCTACATTTTAAGTTGCACGTGGATGCTTCGAGCGTTGCTTTAGAACCCATGCTAAGTCAGATGCGCGATGGCAGGGTTGTACCGGTGGCCGTTGCCAGTCGCGCACTGGCGGAGTCAGAGCGTAAATTGAATGCATTCGAGAAGGAGGCATTGGCATGTGTCTGGGAGACTGGGAAATTTGAATCTTTCTTCAGTGGGGTGGAATTAGATTTGTGTACAGATAATCAGGGTGTGTCGTGGTTATTGGGTCATTCCAATGATTTTGGCGAGCTTGGTAGGTCCTGAAATTTAATTTTGTGATCAAGCATGTCTCTGGTGAGAGCAACGTGGTAGCGGACGAGCTATCATGTATGTATTGTCCGGAAGATTATGATTGTGATCCCGTGGAGTTGTCAGGAATGTGTTCTTCTCTCACCACCCATCCCTCCTTTTATTCACGCCTCAAGACCTTGCAGGTAGAGGACCGGGAATGCTGTGACACTGTCCAGTGCCTTGATCAGGGTGAAGTGCTGCCATATGTCGTCAGTAAAGAGTTCCTGTATTACGTAGGTCGCCGGGGGCTCTTGCGTCGGTTGATGGTTCCAGCTGCATGTAGGAATGAGTTGCTTGCGTATTTCCATTTTTCCCCGTTTGGTGATCATCTAGGGCGAGCGGGCACCCTGTGTCACCACGCAAAGTCGGCTAAGACGGGAAAGATCGGTCTGTACTCCGTGGACCAGGTCAAATCCAGCTGGGAAATGTTGCACGGCAACGTATTTGGGCCTCTAGTACGGTCTAGCAAGGGGAACAGCTATATTTTGATTGTTCTGGATTGCTTTGGTAAGTTTGTCTTTCTTATAGCCCTTCACAGTGTTAAGAGTTGTGAGCGCCTTGTCCGATCGTGTTTGGTCGACCTTTGGTCCTCCAGTAAATCTGGTTACAGATAATGCTTCCTACTTGACTTCCTCCTCGTTCTGCGATATGTGTTTCCGCTGGGGTCTGAACCATTATACCTCCAGCCCCTATTTCCCTTGTGGGAACCAGGTGGAGCGGTTTAATAGAAATTTAAAATCTTCTTTGGCCTCTTTGTATCATGACCAGTAGCGAGATTGCAACCAGGAGTTGGACGTAATCAATATGGGGTTTAACTCCACTGTCCATTAGTGGACCAAGAGCATGCCAGCACGAATTTTTTTTGGCGTGACATCATCCACCCTGTTCTGAATGTCTGGGGAGTTCCTTCACGCTTGTTGCCACTCAGCGATGCACGAGTATTGCTGAAGTATCAGGTTTTGGGGTAATTTGTCAGAAGCCCGACAAGTATTGCATTCGAGAGTGAATGCTCAGCGGGTTGCATCTGACTTCCAGGCAGAGCAATTGGTGTACTGCAAGTCCTTCTCCTTGCCCACCCTTGTCCAGGATGTGGGAAGTAAGCTTATGTTGCTGTTTGCCGGCCCCTTTAGGATTGTGCATCTACTGGGCCCCAACACCATCCTCTTGGCTGATCGCATGTCTGGGGCGATCGTCTGGAAGGCTCACGTGAGCCACTTGAAGCATTGTCCGGGGGATATTGACGTGTGATAAGTGTTTATGTCGCAGGTGCACCTGTGAATCTACGCCATCCTTCTGTCATCAGGTTGGCTCGTTGGGCTCTTAAGACTTTATCAAGCTTCGTCTGCTACTTGAATTGTTAGCTGGTTATGTAGTGGTAACTGGGTTAGGTGTGCTGTGGAGCGGAGTCGTTGTGTTTTTGTGTGTTCGTATTTTGAGTTGTGTCCGGACGTGTGTTGTAGTTTCAGTGTTTTGTGTAATGTTTGTCGTATCGTGTTTGCGGCCACTTGTTTGTGTTAGGGCATGCCCATTTCCCTTTCCTTTTGTTGCCCGGGCAATTATCTTTGTTTTGATATCTGGTCATATGTGCACACTGATAGATAAATACTAGTGTATTACTGAGTGAATTTAGATTATCTTCTTATTTATATTTTTATGCAGTGTTAATTTGTACTCAGATGTGTTAAGTCATTATGTGTGGATGTTTTTTACATTGTAATGTGTTCTATTCTGGTTGTAGTGATACGGAAGGTTTGTCATTTAAAGGATGCTATTTATGTTATAAAGAGATGTATGTTTGGATTTCATCTGTTTTAACTTGGGTACTCATTTATCAGGTGTGTTGTTGGCCACATTATGTATGATTACTGGAGATTTGGGTTTTCAATGTTGTCTTTTTTGTTTCATGTTGAATCACTGCGGCTGAGTCGGCTTGTGCACTTATTTCCGTTCCCCTTACCTGCCCTGGGTTCCGGCTGGTCTTCAGGTCCTCTTCGACGTGCAGGCGACCAGTTTCTTTGGTGGCCCGCCACACACCTATTCTACACGCTGCCCGTACCCCCTACCCCCACCCCCCACAGGACGCCTCTCTTTGGCAATCAAGGCGATGCCAATGGACTTGGATTGTGTATTGAGCACATGGTCATTTTATGATATGCAATTTTGTTTTTTACCCCGGACTTTGGACAGGGCAGGGGGTTGTGCTGGAGCACCGGCCGTTTAGGGGCATCTGACCTACAGTTATCTTCGGGTCTCGGAGCCGTTCAGACCCCTCCTTTTCCCTTCGTGGCTCATCAGCGGATGCGCTCCCACCGCTTGGGGAGTCTCTTCGCTTCCAACCACTGCCTCGTGTGTTGCTTGTGTTCTCTCTTTCGGCACCCCGTCGCATCCTAGATATTGGACATGGTAAGTTGTATTTAGTCTCGTATCGGGTCGCTTGTGCGTCTATTAACTTGGTTCCCTGCAAGTCTGTATTTTCCTGTTTTCTTTTGTGTTGTTTGTTTCTGAGTGTGACGGTGTCCCGACAGACGAGTTCTCTAGACCACATTTGTACGTGCCTGAGTTATATTTGGTGTAACGTTAGAGTTTGCTTGACTACTTGGTACCTGCGTGATCGTGTTCACCAAAATTGTATTTTTTGATAACCTAAATAAATGGCTTCTGTTATGCACCAAACCACCGTGTGTGTTTCATGTAGAGAGTAGACATTTCTCGGGTCCAACCCGTGATTTTGTTTCTCCCATTTGTGCACTTGTAGTTAGCGCATAATTATGAATTTTGTAAGGGATTATAAAGTGTATGGGTACACTTTCTGTGCTGCTAATGTTTTAACCGTGTAATATTTCTTCCTGTTAGTTCATTGCATCCCAGGTGTTGATATTCTCCACGATAAACCCCACCCCCTCTCCGAAGATTGCTTTTAACGCAGGTCATATCTGACAATGTGGTAGGCCCACGCATACGACATTGTACGTCCATGGTCACATACCCTTTAATTCAATAGTATGGGTGGTGGCAGCATACCACACCCCCCTCTTAACATCTGGGCAGAGTCCCTCACCTTGCCCTAACACCTACCAAACATCAGACCGTTACTGGGTGTAGCTGCTGGTGAACTGACAGTTAGATAATACATTTTTATACAAATTTCAATGTAACTGCTTACAATTCTTTCATAAAACTGTTATTTTTTTGGTTCCTGAGAGTGTATTCATAAAATCTCTATCTTTGTTAAATGCAGTGTTTATAAAATTAAGGCTCTGCGGTTTTTGGTAAGTATAAAGATAAGGTAAGTGGGCTTTACAAGGGCGGAGTCATCAGAGACGGCGACACACATATTGGTACAATGACAGAAGCTGGGAGAGGAGTCTACCATGACCTATGTTACACAACCATTCCAGCATTCACCTGGAGCCATTTCCAGAAACCATGAAAAACCAAAATCTGGATGGCTGAAGCAGAGATCAAACCCGGGTGGTCCTGAATGTGAGTCCAATATGTTAGTTGCACTACTCCGCTTGGGTGGTAAGTATAAAGGGGTATTAATAAGGTCCATTCAAATATTTAATGGAACAATAAAGTCATCAGGTAAACAAACAAGAAAATTCAACACGGTGAGCGAAATACTGAAAGTTTGCCATCCATGAACATTACTTTTATTTTATTATGTCTTTGTATTTATCAATGTATCTACACCGACAAGTGCAGTGGTTTCTGTGAAAACTTTTATGTTTTGAAATATGAATATTTCCTAAATGTTAGATGATAATTTTCCAGTTGGAAATATAAACACTGGCCTGGTGTTGTTCACTGTACACTACACCTACATGCCACATCGCTGTATGGTTTTACCTTCATTTTTTATTCTTTAACGTAAATTTTCTGCACAACCGAGATATTGCTTATCAGCATTATATTGGAATATTTAATGAAATGTCTTAAAAAAGTTTTCGTCATCTGAGATGTGTCAACAGGACTTAAGTGCACCACCCAGTCATTGATTTACATTTTGGAAGGGGTGAAGCGAGGCTCGGGGAGGCAAAACCCATCAAAATGTTATCTCCTTTCATACAAAAAATTTAGTTGTACAAACAAAATTTCAAGGAACCGTGAGTATCCGCAACAGGGCTTTGGAGTCATGCGTGCAAAGAGGAACATTTGTAAAACTAACCTCTCTAGCCCTGCTTTGTGGAGACATCTTCATCCTCGTAATGCTGCATGTCGATTGGCAGAAATATGCGGCAGGAATTCTGGATAAGCGAGCGGCACAGCGGGCAGCGCTCACAGCGAGCAGCACAATCACTGCATGTCATCATGTGTGCACAGGGGAAGAACGCTGTGTCAATCGTACGATCCATGCAGATCCGGCACGACATTGCTTCCATTAAGTTCGACAGCTTTTGTCTTGACTGTCAAACAAACAAATATTATGTAAACTTCTGTAAACTTGCAGCCTGAAATAAAATTAGATTTATAAACTGCTTGAACTGTGCACAGTAATTGGTGTAAACTTTCATTCCACAAGAGAAGAATCCAGCTTTATAGTAATAAGAACTTAGTACTTAGTAAGAATGTGTAGGTAGGTATCAGTGGCAGAGTGTGCTATACTTTCAAGGGCAAGCTAATATACGAAGGTGCGTACGTACATGTGTTTCCATACATGTTTTGAGTATTAAAAATATACAACGTAGTATTGTCTGGGTAATAATCGTGCTGATAGGCACAGAGCCACGTGCCCTCCCATATTATATTGAACATACCATATAAATAAATATAATTTTTAAAATTAATTTTTTGTATTACAATACAGAAGTATTACATTTATTTACTGAATAATGTATCAAAATGTTAATACAAATAGCACCTCCTCATGTGTTAGAATGCTTTGTTGGAGTGTGTGAAAGAATGAATGGTCATAGAGCAGACACAATAGTAGATAAAGTGGACTTACTTGACAAACCACAAGCTGCACCACACAACCAAAACTTTGACTCCAATTGCAGCACCAAAGTGGTGAGAGGCCTACCACCATCAAACATTAGCTCAGAAGTAAGTCCCATCAATATATAACCAAATATTGACACCAGGTTTCAACATCAGGTAACAACAAATATAGCACCAGAATATACTGCTACTCTCCCACATTTCTACAATTTGAACTTCCCACCCCGCCACACCCTAGTTTGCTCCCTGGATGCTATGGCAACCAACCACGCCTCCGCCACCTATATTACTCAGCGTGGCAGAAATGCGCCTGCTGAAGCAGACCTAGCCAGCGAAATGTTGCACAACCATGCAACAATGTGTTTGTCCCTTCGTGTATGTGTCACTATCATAATTACCAGCCTGTGAATACCTCAATCTTCTGTCTATTTATTTAATTGGTTATTCTAGCTTCCAAATCTGATTCAATAGACCTTATTTTTTGCACCTAAAGATCCAAATTTCTTTTGGAGAAGGCCTCTTGGATTTATGTAGAGTATCTATACAGTGTAGACAATAGTGTTCAATACACGCAGGTGTCTGCATGGTAACAACGGCTTTGATTTAACAGGGTGCGACCCCATTAACTTTTCAACTGCCCTGTGCATCAACTAAATAAATGTTTTTAAAAGAGTAAGAAGTAGAAGAGTAAGGCTTATCCAGAGCAGTAGAAAAAATAATACAAAAACTTGTTCATGAGGCAGGAGTACACTGTTTCAAAGAACATAGGTTCTTGTGCACTTATCTAACGTAAACCACGTCATGTGCCATCCTGCCTATGGCCTCACACAACAAATCCCCTCCTAATGATCTTCCACAGTGGCCACCAAATATGAATTTTAAAATTCATGCATTTTTCCACGCTTTCAAGGTCCAAAATTTTATTTTTCATGGAATTGTCTAAACAACTAAAGTGTACACCTATATACACATTTAATTAATAATGTGAGAACTAACGACCTAGTTGTAGACGCTACCCGAAATACTACTGCCTAACTACCTACCTACAGACACTGAAGTTGCAGCTAAGACCACATTACTACTTGGTAATGAATTTGTTTGGATTACAAAATCTTACATTTTACTATAAACCAAGGAGATTGAATGTAATAATTGAAAACCTACATATTTATTACAACAGTCAATAATTTGTGTAGGCTTACACAACAAACAAATAATGGAATAAGGGATACAAATATATGCTTATAAAAACATTTAACAGCTGTAAAATCAAATATTTTGTAGGCATGAAAAAAAACCTGCAACTAATTAAGTTACGGTGACCCTTTAATATTTACCATGAAAACTACTTGAAACTGTGAGATTGTTTTTATGCCGTATAGTACAAAATAGTGCCTGTATTAATATTCTGAATGTACAAAAATGTGGGATAGAAAAATATCCTTGAACAACCTAAATACCTTGAATGTGTTCATTTGTTTTTTTTTGGATCTATGTAAAGTAGAGCCCCAATTTAACCAACTTGGGAATAACGAAAACATCAATTCAACAGAAGGATTTTTAGGAACCTTCACAAATAAAAAAAAAGTATCAAATAACTAAGTAACATTGATAAAATGGAATATAAATTGTAATGTAAGTCTGTTAAAAATACTAGCACTGGCCACAGTATATACTTATTTCTCCTTTGAAAAACATAAAAACGTTAATATTTGTTGAAAACTATTACTACCAGAGTGACTTCGAGCTGAACAGGTGCGGTCGAGCAAGCGACGTTGTGTTGCATAACAAGCGGGCGCCTAGATCCTAACCCTGGCGGCTTGCGAGTGAAACAGCATCTAGGTACCTAGTCTCCACAGTGCGGCAGTGGCCAGCACAGGAACTAATTCACAGATAGTGCTTCGCATCTCCGGTAGAATGCGCTGCAGTGCAGCGTGCCCTAATAATTCTATTACCGACAGAATGAAGTGGTGTCCAGTGTGATTATTTTCTGTCGCAGCCCATGATACAACAAGCGTATTCATAAAAATTATGTAATTATAGTATTTATACAGTCTTATTACAGCAAATTTAGCACCATAAATGTAAATAATTTGTTCCTCCGATGCTAAAAAACTCTCAAATAGAAAAGTATTTTTAGCGAACATTAAACCAGTTTGTTGCACGAGCACGGCTACCTACAAACTACAATGGCCACCACCGCACATATTTTATTATTATTTTACAGTTGTCTCACAAACTTTTCATTCAGCTGTTATTGCAATTTTTGTAACATTTTTCATGGAAATTTGTTGGAGGAGCAGGCAGGAGAGAGACAAAAAGATTGACGAGTCGGTAATGTTAGTCATCACATCTCTAGTGTTGATGACATGCAGGCAGCCTAACTCACCATGTGTACGTTCACCCTGCGTTCCACTGCAAGTTTTTTGAAATTTCTTTCACCTAATTTTTTCTTTCATGGTTGTGGCTTACTTATTGATGGTAAATGCATTGTTATTGTGAGCTACCAGACTTTTTTAAAATTACCTTAAATCTGACGAAATACATGAAGTCAAATTAAACGAAACATTGATTTAGAGTAAACATTTTCGGGTCCCAGTGCATTTCGTTAAATCCGAGTTCTAATGTATTATTTCCTATTGAAGTACATAAATTTGCATCAATTTCACCCTTGTTGTTTTCATTATTTCTTGCTGCATATTATATTTATGAGGGTTATATTCTTTGTTCCTTGTATTTTATGAGATGCGCAAAGAAAATCTAATGTATGTGTCATTTCCCTGAGATAACATTGTAGCATATCATGTATCACAATATCATTGCAAACAAAAAATTCTTCACTCATAATTCATTTTGCTATATTAAAAGATTCAATATTAATTTTACCACTATATTATGAATAATAATAATAATAATAATAATAATAGAGGGAATACCACGATAAATAAACATGTCAATTAACCTAAACAATAGGCATTTTATCGTCTATTCTATTCTCTTGAAATTTGCTTTCCGGTTGAAAACAGATTTTATCGATTCACATAGATCTTGTATCAAAGACGCTCCATGGAACACATAAAAAATTGCGTAAGTCTTTGGTAATTTTAATGCTGTATAATTTAATTAATATCTGTCTGTACAACACTGGTTTCCGTGCAAGCGACACTTTACTGTGAACAGTTCACCATAAGACCAAAATAAAGCCACATCCTGTTCAATTTTTTCCCTGTAACCAGCAGGAATTCATGCAGAATTCAAGGATTTTTGCCGGCTGTCTTAGCTCATGCATGTTTCCTGCTTTTCCAGAAATTCCCGACGAGTGGCCACCCTGTCTTCCTTCCATGCCTTCCCTCCAACTACCCACAAACCACTCACCCAGCCTATCCACTGTAAGTATTTGGCGTATGCTTAGCACATCCTCCCACTAGTCCGTCTGCCGCACTGTACTCGTTTAGTGAGGCCTACACTCAATGTGTGATGTAAATCATAATGTTTTTTAAATGATGTCTTCTAAAATTTGTACTTTAATTCCAGCATTTTTCAAGTGTCTTACTGTCTTCATGTTTTTCAAATGTCTTTTCAATATTTTTCGTTTATTTTCAGTCACCATTGTTTAGTTTACTTCCGTGTTGCATCAGCTATGCTTATCCTTCCGCTGGATAAGGACGTAACATGGGAAGTTATTTAACGTAAGACATTTCTGACGGATAATAATGTTTTGTTTATGTTTTCATTATTTTTCCAGTGTTGATTTGACCAATGTAACTTGTGTATCCGTTTCATTAAGTGTTTTTGTGTATGGACTATTTTGTGTCGCACAAAGCCAGCAACCCCTCGTGGGCCTGGCTTGGCGTGTCTTTAACAGCCTTAGTCGGAGCGTGATGCTGAGAGGAGATAGGAGTGCCAATCTACCCCGTGTCCTTCAGCAGTTTTGAGCTAGTCATTTTTAGTTTGCGATAATTACGTCTTAATTTTTGGAACTACTTTTTCTTACCTGGGGCTCCGCACACTCTGCCGGCTGCCACGTCCAGAAGCTTAACTCTACACTGTAAGTTCCCTGTCAGCCTCTTGCTTTTTTCCCGCATAACCCACTGGAGGGGTTTAGACTCCAGGCTCGCTCAACTAGCACTGACCATCAGCACAGACCAGTAAATTACTTCTTATGGTGAGTGAACTACAGAACTTACGCTCATATTTTATTTGTGTAAGAGTTGCTCATCCCGTTCCTAGTGATGCTCAACTTATTCTCAGTTCAGAGTGTGTTGCGGCGTGAAGACTGGCCCTGAAAGGTCTCTGAAGATCCTTGGAGGGTGCTAGAACCAACTAGTACGTAGCCTGCCCCATGGTCGTCAACCTGTCAACCCTGTGATCATCATAATAGGGGTATTCCCCACGGCTTCCTCCCTGTACCCTTTCCACACTATCCATCTCATCTCAGCTCTCCCTGCTAGCCGGTCTATTCCCTCAACCTTGTCACCCACATCCTGTCTGACTCGTCTACCAAGTCACTGCTATCAGTTCTCCCATCTTAAATTTCATATTACTGGCAGTGTCCCAATAGACTTAGTTTCTTATAGTACAGTGTTTGCTTTTAAGCAAAATGTGTAAAAAAAATTCAGAATAAACTAGCATTGCAGTGATTTGATAATGATTAGGTTTCATAGTACTGAAGGCAAAATATTAATAAATTATGTGTTACATCCTCTCTCTTTCTCTTAATGTTGTGTGGGGATCTATTATTATTACATTGAAACACAGACAGTTTATGTCCTTAGATACTTCTGAACCTTGAATTTGTTCCAACAGTCCCACGAGAGATACGCTATACTATCGTTTTAAGGCTTTTAACCACGGCCTCACGCGAATATCGCACTCTTAGTGACAGTCGCGGCCAGAATCAGTTTTATATGCGGCTTCCTGCAAATTTTCGCGAATCGACCCACGTCCACTCCTCGTGAAGGTTGCAGCAGAAACCTCTTTTCTCCGTGGCTTCCCACAAACGTTCGTGGCGGCTCCACTCGACGCGCGTCCACTCTTCGCGGAGGTTGTTGGCGGAGTTCCTCTTATATATGCGGCTCACAATCGCCCGCGGTGGTTCTGCGAGACGCATCCACCCTTCGTAGAGGTCGCTGCCGAAGTCCCTATATATACGCGGTTTACCACAATCGGCCACGGTGGCTCCCCGCGAGACACGTCCACCCTTCGCGGAGGTCGCTGCAGGAGTCGCCTTAACTTTACCTTCGCGCCTACATGGCGAACTCTCCTCGGACCGCCCCCATTTTAACTTTCAGCCAATCGCGTCTCTCGTGTGTGACGACGACAACAAACCCTGACGTTCCTCCGTATCAGTTTATTGCATCTTTTTAAAATTCACACACATGAACATTAATATCATTTGAACTTATTTACAAAATTTTATAAATTTCTGATGAATGGTTATCAAGTTAATATTAAATTGCACAGCAGAGGGGTGGGTGTAGCCACGCCTCTCAGTGCCCTAATTTTCAGCATCCAAACTGCGCGCCCCTCGTCAGCTCAAGGCTGTTCGCTCGCTTTCATCCCATGTTTTCGTAACTTTCCCTCCCCTGTTGTGTTAAGCGTTAATCTGCAGTGACACAATGCCACAATCCTCGGGTCATACTGAACCTCTCGCCAGTACTCAAAACTAACTTACCACATTATTTACTTTAAACAAAATTTTGCAATTGAGTCATATAAAACAACAATCCTAATCACAATGCAATTTCAACTGGCTTTCTACGACTGCATATAACGAGAAGTCCGCTATAATGATAATTTTTATTGGCACCGTCAGTTTCCCGGTATGTTATGCGGTTTAAAAATTCAGCTATAACAATTATGGCGCAGCATCATTTTCGCTGTAATGATAGCTTACACAGACGTAATTTTCCTCAAAAACAATGAGAAAATATACATTATTTCCTTTAAAAAATGTGAAACAACTTCGCAGTGTTTCACGTGTTAGTCAAATGAAGCAATGTCGTGCAAGATGTGGACGACTTGACAATGCCACACAAGGTGGGGCCCCACAGTGAGCATAATTTGCCCCGCAGCATGTGGCGCATCACTCTGGCCATGGTAACACGAGCTGATAATCATTAACTTGCCGTAATTTAAAAGCATTTAGCCTTAGAGAAGGCACAGAAACTTCAATAATCTTACTGTGCAGCAGTTAGGTGGCTAGGCGTTGTTACCTAAAGTGTAGGAACAAGCATTTGCCAATGCACCATGAACAGTATTGAGCCGCTAGCGCAATTAGTGGCAGTGACATGTATGATTACCTATTTTTAAAATTTTTACTTAAAATGTATAAAGTACAATTAACGGCACCAGAGCAGGCATGTGCAAGCCAGCAGTCTCGTACTTTTCCTGGGTGGCTTGGAAGAAGGAGAAGAAAATGGCATGGGTTGAAAGAATTAATTGTTGGGAGAGGGAGTGGTATCCTAGGTCAGGATGGGGAGGGGTGAGGAAATGAGAGAAGCGAGTGGTGAGGGAGGGGGCGAAAATGGCAGTTGCCTACTGGCCGAGACAAAGAGCTTCGAAAATTGTGCCGTCAGCGAAGTTGCAAAAATGTTTAGCAGGCAGAGCACTTCAACAGAGCAAACTCGAAACACACATATTTGGAAATTGTAGAAAGGCGTAATAGCGTAAGGAATGGTGAGGGCCAGCCAATCTAAGTGTGTACAATGGAGGCAGGGCTATTCTCCCTCCTCTACTTCTTCACAAGACGGGCATGACGAGAGAGTTGTTCTGCTACATGCTAGTTGTCACACGTGCGACTTGGCAACGGCACGGGGCCCCGTTGCGAGCATAACTTGTTCTGCGGCTCTCAGACCATGGCCCGCAAGTAAGCATAACTAGTCTTGCTCGAGTCTCATGGACAGAATAGTATATGGTGCTTCGCGCAAGCCTAAATATTTTAGTACTTTGCAGTCATTATGCGGTTGTACGCGTTTCATGTTACTACGCAGCAGTTTCCTTGCCATTTCAGACATGGATAAGAAACAAAAATCTCTTAATCTGTGAGAACTAAATTAAAAATTATTCAAGAGTGTGAAAATCCGTCTGTCAGCAGAAGTGAAATTGGCAGGCATTATGGTTTGACCCTTTCTACTTTATTCACAATTTTTAAAAAATTAAGAAAAAAATTCAGTCAGCAGCTGTGAAAGATTGTGCACCAGGAAAAATAAAAAAAAAACTTGTGCTACAAAACACGTACATCTGGAGGAAGTTTTGTTTACATGGTTCTCGCAAAACTAGGCGAAAGGAAAGCAAACAAAAATTGATTAATTATTTAAAGAGTGATTTTTTAATTAAATTATGTACATTTCAAAATATTAAATATAGTTAGTAAGTTTTTAAACCAAACGCAACGCAGCTGCGGAGAGGAAGCGGCATGACCTTGAGTGATTCCGTGCCAACTACAGCTGAGCGCATTGCCACACTGTGTTTCAAGGCTGCTAGTCGTGTTGCATCACTGCAGCACGTCTAATAATTTTGCCATGAGTGCTGGTACGTCTCCAAAATGTTATTGTAGTGAATTTTATGTACATTTCTATAATTTTTGCTGTGAATTTCCACAGTAGAATATGCAGTCAAATAATACATAAACATAATGCTACAAATATGTAACTTTTTTTAAAATTTTATAACGATAATTTGCTATAACATAAATTTTTCATTCTGTTATAAATTTACATTATAACGGACTTCCACTCTACATTGATGTGTCAGGCACATTTAGTTAGCTTTTATGACTGCAGTTTTGCTCAAATGCTATGCTGTGCTCCATCCTGAATTAGGAATTGTTTTGATTTTAATGAGCATTTAGTGGAGTACAGATGAAAGAAAATGTTTAAGGGGGATTGATCCCTGTTAGATTGGTTTTACGGTTTTTCTTATAAATCAGGGAATATACACATTGTTTTACTTTTTTCACGCTGACGAGGCATAGTTTACTGTTTCTTTCATGTTTTGGAATCCATATGACATTGTTTCTGTTAATTTTGTGACCTCTGTAATCGCTCCTGTAAATAAAGCCATTTTTCCTTTTCAGCTGTTTCTCGTTGCAAAATAATGAATATATTATCGTTCCAGCAATTACAGAAAATCTATTAAGTTTGTATCTATGCCTTGTCGTGACAAAATTTTTGATACATCGATTGTAACAGAAGTTATCGAGAAGAAACCGATAAATCCAAGGTGGTAGGGATCAATACCCCTTAAGGTTGCTTATGATTTAAAGAATATTTTGAGGAGTAAACGCTTGCATTGGTTGAATTCACCAATGTGTAACTGGTATTGTCTGCTACTTACTAAGCACGTGCTGTAAATTCAAGTCTCAGGATCTTTCACTATTACCTTAACTTAGAATACAAATTGGTCGCTTTTACTAAAATTGGTATATTTTATGCTATTCAATATAAACCTCTGCGACATTATTTGAAAGCGTTATTTAATTCATTCAACATAAATGTATGACGTGTTGGTTTGTACCTTTTGGAAGAACATTTTGATCCTTGTAATATTAAATAATTGTAGACGCAACCTACTCTTTTCTAGTTGTGTACAGCAGAACCCTGGTTTAACAACATGCCACGGGGCCCGAAAATGAATGCCACGGGACCTGAAAATGTTTAATCTAAATCAATGTTTCGTTAAATCCAACTTTATTCCCCCCCCCTCCCAAAAATCCATTAAATCCTCGGGCATGTTTCGTCGGAAATAGAGGTAAATTTTAATAAAGTATGATAGCCCACAACAATAACATACCGCAGTTACCATCAATAGGTAAGCCGCTGCCGTAAAAGAAGAAAAATTGGCGTAAAAAACTTAAAAAATTGCTAGTGGAACACTCGCAGAGCCGAGCGCGCATCCAGTGAGTTAGGCCGCCCGCTCGTGCGCATAATGATTATCAACATCGCTGAGTCGTCTTTCTTTCCATCTCTCTCCCACGCTCCCAAGAAATTTTAGGAAATTTCCTTTTAAAAAAAAGCCATGTAAGTTGAAGTAAGAGTTTGCGAGATAATGGTAAAATAACAAATACGCGCAATGGCGGCCATTAACTTACAGGCCGCCGTGCTCGTGAAACAAACTGGTTGCTGCCCGCCTAAAAATATTTTGCATTCGAGCGTTTTTAACATTGGCTAAACATATTATTTACGTCAATATATTTGTTGTAAAAAGTCTGCATAAATAACATAATAACGTGTTTCTTGTTATAGATATGCTGGTTTTATCACGCTGGACACTACCGCATTCTATCGGTAAAAGAATTAGTCGGTAAAGCACGCTGCACGGTAGCGCATTCTGACGGAGACGCGAAGCACTATCTGTGAATTAGTACTCGTGCTGTCCACTGCCATGCTGTGTGGACTGGGTATCTAGATGCTCATTCATTCACCAGCCGCCCAGATGAGGATCTAGGTGCACGTTCGTTAAGCAACACAGCGTCGCTCGCTCGGCTGTCTTTGCTCGGCCGCGCGCGCTCAACTCAAAATCACTCTTACGGCCAAAGTTTTCAATTAATTTTAACAATTTTTTTTGTTTCTTGACGGATGGTTTAACACTATTTAGGGAGAAAAATAAATATACTACGGCCAGTAAATGTATTTTTAATAGACTTACATTACACTACACTTTAAATTTTATTTTATCAAAGTTACTTAGTTATTTCATACGTTTCTGGTTATTTTTTCACAGTTCCTAAAAATCCTGTCGTTAAATCGCTGTTGTCGTTATTCCCGAGTTCATTAAATTGGGGCTTTACTGTACTTGTGTACCCTGTTAATATTGTTCATCTGATGCAGAATGAATTAGAGAAAGGTGTTTCTCTATTATCGAAACTACTACTTCTGTCTCTGTGGGATTAATATTTTCCGTTATTAGGCATGTGCCACAAGTGTATTCTAGCAGTCATTTTAAGACTTTCTTTTACAGCTGTGGTTTAACTACCGTATTTACTCAAATACCCCTCGCACAATTTTTCGCAAAATCTTTGTTGACAAAGCTTGATACGCGGCTTATTCGGGAAAAAAGAAGAGATTGTAATGAATTGCTACTGTGCAACACTGCAATATGGCGTGACGTGGCAACAACGCTGCATTCCAGCGATAGTAGCACCATTACCTGAGTTTCGGTACACGTACTGCACTCAGTAGTTTCTTGTCAACGTGGGTAGCTATGTAGATAAGCTTGGGCTTGCCGCAAATAAGATGACAACAGGGATGCATTTATAATTGTTTACTTTTGTGTAGAAATTAAAAATTATCAGAGAGGCGGAAGAAACAGGGTAATCGTGCTGGGGGACGAAATTTTAATGTTTCAGAAAGTTGTACATGGGACTGGAGAAGAAAAAAGGATTTATTTTTGAGCAGTAGAGGTAGCCATAGGGTCTTCAGGATTGTTTTGTTTATTCCAGGGATGATAATTTGTTTGTTTCAGCATTTTTTGTTCCTATTACATTCTGATAACGATGCCAAAATCCTCGCGGTTGGCGCCCAGTCTCCAACTGGCATTGAAACATCCAAAACAACCATACATATACAGAAGCCTCACACTAGCATAGCTACTAACCTAACAACACACAATACACTAAACTTAGACGTCCTAACTTATACACTACTCTAGTATTATTCATACATAACAGGACTTCGAGCCATGAGCATCGCTTTGGAATGGATCCGATCTTCTTGATCCTGCAGCGCCGCCTTGAAGTGGAGACGAGCCTCTATAACAGGTTCTGCTGAGTTTCTTGTTCCGCCCCCTTTCTTTGCCTGTTCCCAAGCCACTGCAGGTGTGCTAGGAAACCCTCTGAATGGTGATGAACCTCTGGAAGTTGCAGAGTCATCTTCTGTTGCTGATCGTGCAGTCCCCGAGTAGTCCTTGAACATGGCCAATGTACCATTTGTTGCTGGCTGTGACATTCCTACTGATGGCTGACCCACTCTGCGTTGAAGCTGGTCTACATGCCTCCGATGGTGACGCCCCTGTTCGTCTTTCACTCTGTAAACCAAGTGGCCTTCAAGTCCTACCACCCAGCCCACTATCCATTTTGGCTCCTGCAAATAATTACGTAGCCAAACAGCATCACCAGGCATGAAGTGTGGTGGTTGGTGGTCCCCTGCGTCACCCTCTCTGGTTTACTTTGCTGTGCGCTTCGAAGTAGTTTGGTGAAGGCTGTTGTGAGGCATCTGTTCATGAGCATCTCTGCAGGTGTTTTGTAGGTTTCTGTGCTAGGTGTCGTACACAAGGAAAATGGCATACGTGCAAACCGTGTACGCCAATCACCTTGCACTAGCTTCCGAAGTTTCTGCTTCACTGTCTGTACACTTCGTTCAGCCTGCCCATTGCTGAATGGGTGATATGGAGGTGAAAATATCATGTGTATGCCATTCCTTTTCATAAAGTTTGCCAATTCCTCTGATATGAAAGCTGTACCATTATCAGATAACACTACATCCGCAAGGCCATGGTAACAAAAAATATCTCTTGTTTCTTACATCACAACCTTAGCCGACATATTTGTTACTCGTCTGATTTCTGGCCATTTGGTATGTGCATCCACCAATATCAAAAATACCATCCCTTGGAAAGGTCCAGCAAAGTCCATATGCAAGCGTGACCATGGCTGGTCTGGTGTTGGCTATGTACCCGTTTTTAGTTTTGGTGGATCATTATGACAACTTTGACACGTAACACATTTACGCACTTCATCTTCAATGACTGAATCCATCTTGGGCCACCAAAAGTAACTCCTGGCCATTGCTTTCATCCGCACCAATCCATCATGGCTTGCATGCAGCAACTTCAACATAGCTGGCTGTAAACTCTGTGGTACGATAACTCTGCTGCCCCACAATAAGTCTTTCTTATACACTATCAATTCATCACGCCGTTTGTAATATGGTTGCAGCTCTGCTTGTTGCATGTGGTTTGGCCATCCCTTCTGGGTATGCGACATGACTTGAGATAAAACTTCATCCTGTCTTGTTTCTTTTGCTACTTCTTCGGGGTTCACCAGTGGCTCAGGTCCATCCTCTAGCATCAGAACGTCACAGGGCTCAGGAACTTCCAACTCTGAACTGGGAAGGGGTAACTGGCTAAGGGCGTCAGCATGCCCAATGTTCCCACCTGGTCTATATTCCAAATGATAGTCAAACATGGCCAACATCAAACTCCATCGTAATAGCCTAGGAGAAAGTGACTCTGGAACAGGTTTCTTGTGGTGCAGTATCTGTAGAAGTGGCTTGTGGTCTGTGACTACCCTAAAAGGCCTGCCAACAAGGTACTGTTTGAATTTGGAAATCCCAAAGACCAGTGCAAGAGCCTCCTTGTCTAGTTGTAAGTAGTTGCGTTCAGGTTTTTGTAGTGTTCTTGATCCAAATGCTGTAGGTGCCTCTATCGCCTCACCTAATTTGTGAGCCAGTACTGCTCCTACTCCATATTCCGATGCGTCACATGTTAACACCAAGGGTTTTGTGCTATCATAATGAACAAGCACCAGATCAGACTGTAGCAACTGTTTAGCCTTTGCAAACGCCTGTGAGTGGACCCCAGTCCATTTCCACTGAACACTAGCATCGAGCAACCTGTGTAGTGGCTCCAGAACTTCCGATCTGTGTTTAAGGAATCTTTCATAGAAGTTTAGTAACCCCAGAAATGCCTGTAGTTCTTTTTTGTTCTGCGGTTCTGGTGCACTATGTATGGCTTCTACTTTGTTACCCAGTGGGTGGACACCTTGTCCATCGACCCTATGTCCCAGGAATTCCACACAGGCCACAACAAAAGAACATTTCGAATTCTTTAATTTAAGTCCAGTCTGCTCCAATCGCCCAAAACTCGATGAGCACGATCCCAATGTTTCAGTTAATTACGTCCTGTCACCAGAATGGCATCCAGCATAACCGCAGTACCAGGTATTCCAGCAAGAAGCGTGTCCATCAAACTCTAGAATATGGCTGGGCTGCTACTTACTCTAAAAGGCAGCCTCCTTACTTTGAATAGCTCCTTTATCGTATTGACTGTCAGCCGCTCTGCTGTAACATCATCAACAGTAACCTGAAGATAGGCTTCTTCCAAGTCCAACTTTGTATAGATCTGTCCACCATCCAAGACCGCAAAAGCTTCCGTAAGCGTAGGCAATGGGTACACCTTTTCAGAGACTACTGTAACGGGTCAGTTAGCTGAAGATTAAAGAAGATGAAGTTACTTTGCCGTCATTGTTAACCACAAATCCTGGTCACGGCACCAAAATATGTAGCACGTAGGGCAATACTTAATGAAGATGACGTTACTTTACATAATTGTTGACATAACCTCTGACGTGGCCGGTTGTGATTGCATAGGTTTGCTGTATCTACATGAAATTTAAAACCTGTTGGCATGACTGCTTTTATTAATTAACTTTTTAAAAAACCCAACTTTACATACAGAAACTCTAGACTTCAATCATAAAAGCCTTCATCATTGACCAAGCCTGACGCTTCCGGGAGAGAACAGCTCAACCCCAAAATTTAAAAAAAATAAATTAAAACAAATTTTCAAAGTTCAAAACACGCCACGACATCTCAACTATAATGTTCTCGCAAACGTGCGAGCCCTCCACTCTGTGATACCAGCACAGAAAGATTAGCTACGTATATGTGGCTGCTCCGCCACCTCGCTCCCACACAGCCCGCACAACCATCTTCATCAGCGTCCTAACAACAAGGACTACACAACCATATCTGTCGGCATCCGAACAACTAGTCTACACAACCATATCTGTCCGCGTCCGAACACCAAGTAAAAATG
>PNEQ01032475.1:0-19808 GCA_003012365.1 Medauroidea extradentata
AGGCCTCATGGCACTTAGGTGCTATTCGTACCAAAAGACCCCAACAACCAATCCCAGCCAAGACCACGCCCCCCTAATGACCCTCTAGGCCAATCAGAGCCCTAGCACCACCAAGGGGAGGGGTCGGCCATGTTAAGCTTATGCAGGTTAGGCCGGTTTTGCTCCCAGTTGAGTCAGGATGCCCACCCGGTCCCTACTAACAGCAAAACACGAACGAAACATCAGGACTTGGGCCATTATGCTACAGGACTTCAACTCAAGAAAAATAACAAATAACTAAACAGTTGCCGAAAATTATTCAATTAAAAGTCCTGCAGCATAACAATCCATTCCACATTTACAATAACGAATAATAAGACTGACACTTACATTTCACTGGAAGCCGACTGAACGCACATATGAGAAATCCACGAAGCTTAATACTAACAGCAAGCTATTATTAAATCCCTGAAAATAGTCCGCCCAACATGGCGGAGCAACAGTAGCAAACAAAAATTACAATATAATAATTATCACTAATGAGCCTGAAAATACATAATGAAAACTAAATACAGACTTTGTACAACTCTGTGTGTAGAAAATTAATGACATAATATCTCAATTTATAAATTTCAGATATTGACAAGAAAAATAATTATAATAACACGAAGAACAGTTTCTTGATGTACGGCGCCATTCACTTGAGTGCGCTAGGGCAGCGCAAGGTTAGTTGGACTCTCTGTACCTGTGTCTCTGCTTAATTCACATCACGTCTATGGAGGTGAAACGTCGTGTTTACGTACTGCGTCCGAACTAATACAAGTGGATTGCTGGAACACAAGGTACGTAAGTGTTTCTGTTGACGTGAAATGTTGAAAACTTAGCTGCGGAGAATATACAAGAGTAAAATAATGTCGATATTTCAGTAGCTGGAAATTTGAAGTGTCCAAAATTCTCGGGCAACGTAAAAACTTGCCGGTCAAACCGACAAGGTCGGTTCAAGAGTGCCTCGGAAAGCCGATTCCTTCAAAATGAATACATTGCTATTTGTCTCATTTACAGCCTGTACAGGCTTCAGGACTGAAACAGTTCACATTTCTACATGCTCCTTACAGGCCTTGTTACATGCAGCTTCCTGTTCGCGATGAATCTTATGGCTAAGAACATCATCCTGAATATATTTTCGTTCATAGCACTTGAATGGAAGATTGCATTTAAAACAAGTTTTCGTGTAATAAGCATAACCTTTTTCCTTAACACACTTTATACTTCTCTCATGACGTCTCATATTGGAACTCGTACCAAAAGCCTTGTTGCATTGTTCACAGAATTGTCCACGGTGTTCGTATGTAGATCAGAAGTTATTGTTGTAGTACACATTTCTTCATCGTCACTTGGAGCAACACCATTTACATGTCTATGTCTTTTCTGCAGTGATAGTAATAATGGTTTTGAAAGGGGAACAGGTCTTGTGCATATTTTCTGGCATTGCAGCTATCGCATTGTAAGCTATACGACTTGGATTCAATTTACATTTGTGGGCTGCATGTCTGTTTGCATTACAAGCACATGAAAATGTTCTATTACAGTAGCTACATGAACGTCTGTATGTCGAGGATGAATATTCTGATGTCTTCGGCTCTGTTGCGGAATCAGTTTTCACTTCTGTAGGCTCCATTTTGCAATTTGTTGATCGAAACTTCCGCAAATAGATATTCACAGGTAAAGTAACAAGTTCTTTACTCGGTGCACAATGTCTCTTCATAAGATCTTGTCTTGCTATGTCATACGGCACTTATCACAGCGCAGCTGCTTGCGAGATAGGTTTCCACACATATACACTTCTCATGTTTTCTCGCACTGTGTTATTTACTAAATGTCTTGTTGCAGAAATCACAGTTGTGCTTCTTCGTTGCTGGAAAAAATTTCTTTCGCAGGCGTACACTGAGCAGCGACTGGTAGTTCATCGTTCATAGTATTCATTCTTGTTCGAGAACAAAGTTGTAAGATGTTAACTCTTTAGCAATCAGTTAACAACTGAGGGATCAGTAGTTCTATTTATGCTAGTAAGAAAAGGGTGTCCTCTTGAATAGGCATAGCACACACGAAAACACTCAAACTATATTTGTTGGAAGTTGGTACAGACAAAATTTATAACGCCTATTACTGCTGACTTACATCGAAATCAAGTGTATATTCATACCTCTTTGAAGTTTCCTTGGTCAATGAATCCATGCTGGTGTTACTGAAACTGATGATTGGTTGCAATCAACCGAACTGTCACCATTTTCTCCCAAGTTGCTTGCACACGGCAGTGTACAACTAGCCCTTGCCTTTTCGCTGCTTCATTCCATCACAATTAACTTAAGTATTGAGTATTAGGCCGTATCTTTTTGTCGCAGACAATTGAAAATCTCATTACGTCTTCCTCGGAGCAGGGTAACTGTGTTTCTTGCCGCATGTGGAAGACTGCGCAGTGCAGTTTTGACAATATGGTTCGTGGCTTAGTGGTTCGCTTAGGTTGTGATAAGTACCATCGCATATTTCTGTAAAGCTTCGCAATAGACTGCGTGACCAGTAACAGTATGATACCCTACTTAAGCCTGGTGTCACAATGACATAATGATTCGCTGGATGAAAATATTCCATGTTGACCGTTCTTAGCAAACTGAATGACGAATGATCAAGAAAACTCCTTTTATATAGTTGCTGGTAGACTACAGAGGGAAACAATATCGTCACCATCTTACCAGCATGTGCTATGTGTAAACAAGACAGCTTGTGCCAAGTCGATAGCTAGGAATTAGTTCTAAGGACAAGAGCGTCTGTGGCTCCATCGAGATAGCAGAAAAATATCTATGGTAATGATGCTCACCTCATCACAATGTTTATTCAGGTTTTGCGAGGTCAGTCTCCAGATTTTCGTATGTGGGAATCGTGCTGGACGAAACAATTCTTACGTCATCACCTACGATGCTTCTAAAATATATATCTCTAGACATTTTGAAATCAATTCAGTGTTTTTTATGTGTATTATATCTCCTTTCACATGTTCACTGTGGTAAAAATAATTCAAGGTGTTGGATTAGACACGGATGTATCCGAACAAATTCGTTCGATTATGTAACATTTCTTTTTTAAAAATATATGATGTTTCGATTTTTTTCTCAAGTCGCTATCTACGATGTTTGCTTCTTGAATCTGTCTTTACATAAAATCTTACAGCATTGTTTTAATTGATAAATGTAAGTTATTTACTAATTCGCTTTGCAAACTTTTTACGCTTCAATTGCCTGCTTTTGAGGATTTGTAGAGCAGAAATAGTTACTACTTCTAGGCAGCTGATGACAAGATGCTTATCGTTGTGGATCTTGATCGCGGCTACTCCTCAGCTCGTAGTCTGTGCCCAAATGATTCAGTTGCTCGCTTTAAGGATTCGTGAGTGCATTTATTTGAATCATATGAAAATGATTCAGTTGCTCACTTTAAGGTTTTGTAGGATAAAAATAGTTAATACTATTCAATATATATCTAAATTCAGTAAGACATAGGTATGCTAAACTTTTAAATGAAAATAAATTAAATGTGAACATTTACCTGCTACAAAATGTTATATATATATATATATATATATATATATATATATATATACACACTATTTAACAGTGTCCTGTCGTCAAGGTACTCGTAGCTCAGTGGGCTAGAACACATGTCTGGTAACACAAAGGTTGCAAGTTCGAAACCAACACCCCGCGAACTAAAAATTATTAACTTGTTAAAAAATAAAATCATGAGGACTACTCTCCCATATACAAACACAAGCTACTTCGACCTTACATCATTAGCGATACTAGAGCACTCTAGATGACAGCGAAGTAGACGTTGGAACAAACATAGCTGCACATATCCAGGAGCAAATATGGCGGCACACATCCAGGAGCAAATATGGCGGATGTCGACTGAAGCGCCACCTAACAATCAATGATGGAAACAAACTGTGATACTAGCACCACCTAGTAACTAATGATGGAAACATATATGACCTCTCCAGCGGACGATAATTCAGGGAAATTTCGAGAGAAAAAATTCCCTCCTGTAGAGAAAAATTTCTTCAAACTGCTGGACTGCTGGAAACAGAATGGAGGACACAACAAGATGGACGACATGATGTGACACTTGACATAACTTAAGTCATAACATATGGCATAAGACATAACATTGGACATAACATGTGACACATGGCATAATAGGACATAACATATGATGTTTGGCATAATGTGATTACATAATGTGACATGATATGACATAATTGAACAAAATGGCCACAGTGATGTAATCCATGATGGCGGCGGATTAATGCAATATGGCCGCCATGATGTAATCAAAGATGGCGGACTCATCCTCTGAACCTCAGCCAGGAGCCAGTGTCCCAGCTAATACATTATCCTACTACTCAGACTGTTTGGGGTAAGATAGTGTTGCTACCATATCCTAAATCTCTTTATATGTATTACAGTCTGTTCAGGGAAAGATTATGTCGGTACGATCTCCTAAATCACTTGTAAAACAAACTGTTCAATGTTAAATTATTTCGCTTCGATGTCCTCATTCCATTTACTTGTATTACAGATATTTCAGGGTATGATAATGTCACCTCTATGTCTTAAATAACTTTATTTGTATTACAGACTGTTCAGGGTAAGATAATGTCATTGCGATGTACATCACTTAACTTGCATTACAGATAGTTCAGGGGAAGATAATGTTGGTACGATCTCCTAAATTACTTTATTTCTACGGACACCATTAGTTGTGACGTCACACGAGAGCGCTGGTTCCAAACAAATGTTTGTTTTGAAAGTTTAACATTGAAAACTCAATTTAGCATCCCGACGTATTTTTGTAATTACGTTAAACAATACAAGTACTTTCGTTTGAACCTAAATACTGTCAAAGATGAGTGCGGCAGGACTTCTCTCGTAAACTGATATCGTCGGAGACGAAAGAATTTAATACACGCAGCGGGAAAATACATTCGTGCTGGGCCTTGCGACTTGTATAGCATGCAACGTTACGAAATAATTTTGTAAAGGGCGGAGATTGTTACAACTTAGGACGTTATAATGTGTTTAATAATATTAAAACTGTATTCGCGTATATATGTAGGATTGTTCAAACTAATTATTTTCATATTAGACGAAGTTAGGCAGAGGCTGTTAAAATATAAGCCTATACAAATGCTGCTGGTGACGAACATTAAGGGTGGATTATTTATTTATTTAATGTAATATCTCAGTCTTGTGTGTTTGCTAGCTTGGCTGAAATGTGTGCTAAAAAAGGTTAGATTTATTTCTGGCCTAGTGTGTTTATCGCTCCTGTCCAATGATTTTTAGTGTCCTAGTCTACAATTTTTAGTAACTCTGCACCACAATTTTCAGTGCATCTGCCCTACAATTTTCATAGACTGCCATACAATATTCAGTGTATCTGCCCTACAAATAGTGCTACTGCCCTAAAATTTATAATTCCTCCTTCAATGCTCCATGATTTTTATGTCCCTGCCCCACAGTTTTGAGTGCACCTAACACTGCCCAATGATTTTTTGTGTCACTCCCAAACATTTTTTAAAATGCAACTACCCTAATATATTTTGTGATTATCCTAAAAGTTTCTGTACCTCTGCCATAACCCTTCCCCTGCATTTTTTAGTTGTCCTACCCTACAATTTTCTTTCTGTAGGCCTACATCAATCCAACTGTACCCTACCCTACAGTTTTCTGTACCCCTATCGATCAACTGTATCCTATCCTACAATTTTCTGTACATCTGCTCCATGATATTTAATATATCCAGTTCAGCTACCATAACATTTTGTTTACCTCTGCCCCATAATTTTAAATATTTCCTCCTTTCATTTCCTGTACCCCTACTGTACAATTTTGTGCTTAGGCCAATACCCAAAACTTTTCCTTACGGTACCTCTACCTCGTGATTATTTAATGTCTGAAGAAGATAAGGGGGTTGGGGAAGGGATTCCAACATTGACAAGTATGAATGGACAAACTACGACAAATGACAGAGAGAAAGTTGATATGCTGCAGGCTCAGTACTTGTCAGTGTTTGAAACAATGGTGTACTGGATTAGTGAGATAAATAGACAAAATGGAATGGAAATGGATTGGGGACTTCCCCCAAGGACGGTGGCAGAGCGTGAAAGGAGGGGTATAATTGACGGTAGACAACGAGGTGACATCACGGATGCCACAGGGAAGTTGGCTTTACTCTGTACAGTTCACCATTATGGCAAATGGTATGGTTATTGGGATTAGTGGCAAAATAAGATTGTTTGCAGTGGGGTCAACTTGCAGACAGACATTTACAGGTTGTGTTTCTGGACTGTGGAAAACAAGATGAAGATAAATGTTTGTAAGACTAAGTTAGTCAGGATTAATACGAAGAGAGTGATAAGCAGAGTCATTTACAGATGGGATGGGCAAGAGATAAAATAAGCCACACAATATAAGTATTTAGGGGTTGTGCTGCAAAGTGACCTTAGGTGGACAAAACGGGTGGAGAAGGTAGTTACGAAGGAGAGAAGAGCTTAAGGTTAGCTGGGAAGGGTACTGAATGAGGCTATAGCTCTGAGGTGAGGATGGGGAGGGTTACGTTGTCACCTAACTAAGGAGGAGTATAGAGGGAGAGGAAGCAATATACAGAAAATTGAGAGGGTGTGGAGGAGAACAGAGCAGGGTAGGCAGTCTGTGTTTGTGAGGTCAGCGAGGGAGTGGAATGTTTTGCAGGATGACTTGACTTTTTTTTTATTTATTTCTTAGCCTCCAGTATACATCCATACAAATGGATAGGAATTGGTGACGGTGAATGGGGTTGATAGGTTCAGGGATGTTTTGAAGATGGTTTTGTAGAGGTGGGAACATGTGATCTCGCCCCTGTGCGGCAGCACAGTTGTGAGCATTTATTTATTTTGTCTCTGCAACACATTTTAAATTGTGCTACCATACAATTTTCTGTATCCCTACCCTACAATTTTCTGTAATTCTGCTCCATGATTATTTTTAATGTCTTTGCCTCACATTTTAAAAAACCCCTACAACTTACTGTTCCCCTATCTTACAGTTTACTATACCTCTACCACTTTATTTTTAGTTTCACTGCCTCACATTTATAGTTCTCCTACCCTACAATTTTCACTGCCTCTGCCCTATAATTGCCAATGCTCCTACGTTAATATTTTCTGTACTCCTGCCCAAAATTTTTTTGTTGTCTACTCCACAATTTCTCCAACCTTGAATGCCTTGCCTAAGGTCATATTTTCTTAGAATTAAGTCGTAACTATGAAATACCCTTTGGGGAAATGGTTAAGCGACATATTAAACTAGGCCTACTGTAAAAGCGGTAACATTGCTCAGTATCTTATCCTATATCTTATGCAGCATTCTGTACCTTTAATTACTGCCTTTCTGCACTTGTTATGTATTGCTGACGTTTTCGTACTTAGTATTCCTCACACCTTGTGACGTAACTTTAAACTTGACTAGTAAAGACAAATTATGTCAATCATCAATAGCCAATGTAAGAAATTAACTTTCTACGATTTTAGACCAGTTCCAATATTATTATTTTTTAAGATTTCTTCGCAAATTGCCTGGGAAAGGCACCTAATGCGTTAAAAAACTTTTGGAGGAAATCGTAACACAGCATACAAATGACAAAATATAACGATGGATTTATTTAAAAAATAACAACGAATAATATAATTGTGGTTTAGATTAGTTATCAGATGCTCAATTTATTGTTTTTGTACCGCACTTCATTGAACTGTAAGTAAATGCTACTATTCAAACGAGAACAACATGCATGTTTACCTTTAGGTTAAGTAACCTCGCCACTATTTACACATACATAACTTCGAGTACGTTGCAAAATTATCTGTTAAACTTTGTTCGTAACTTCTTTGAATAAATTAATTCTGAAAACGATAGACATCGTTCACTTTATCTCATACTCGATTTTTACGAACAAGAGCAAAAAATTATATCATTGTTTTGCATATGCCCAGAGAGTTTGTGTGGAACCAGCGTCATCGTGTGACGTCACACTAATGGTGTCCATTAGAGATGGTTCAGAGTTTAAAAATGTCGCTGCGATGTCCTTAATTACTTTGTAGTATAGACTGTTCAGAGTAATATAATGTCACAACGATCTCCTAAATCACTTGACATGTATTTTAGACTGTTCAGGATCAGATAATGTCACTACGATGTCCTAAATCACTTGACTTGTATTATAGACTGTTCAGGATCAGATAATGTCACTACGATGTCCTACATCACTTGACTTGTATTATAGACTGTTCAGGATCAGATAATGTCACTACGATGTCCTACATCACTTGACTTGTATTATAGACTGTTCATGATCAGATAATGTCACTACGATGTCCTACATCACTTGACTTGTATTATAGACTGTTCAGGATCAGATAATGTCACTACGATGTCCTACATCACTTGACTTGTATTATAGACGGTTCAAAATCAGATAATGTCACTACGATGTCCTACATCACTTGACTTGTATTATAGACTGTTCAGGAGCAGATAATGTCACTACGATGTCTTAAATCACTTGACTTGTATTACAGACTGTTTAGGGTAAGATGTCACTACGATGTCCTACATCACTTGACTTGTATTATAGACTGTTCAGGAGCAGATAATGTCACTACGATGTCCTACATCACTTGACTTGTATTATAGACTGTTAAGGATCAGATAATGTCACTACGATGTCCTAAATCACTTGACTTGTATTATAGACTGTTCAGGATCAGATAATGTCACTACGATGTCCTAAATCACTTGACTTGTATTATAGACTGTTCAGGATCAGATAATGTCACTACGATGTCCTACATCACTTGACTTGTATTATAGACTGTTCAGGATCAGATAATGTCACTACGATGTCCTAAATCACTTGACTTGTATTACAGACTGTTTAGGGTAAGATAATGTCACTACGATGTCCTACATCACTTGACTTGTATTATAGACTGTTCAGGATCAGATAATGTCACTACGATGTCCTACATCACTTGACTTGTATTATAGACTGTTCAGGAGCAGATAATGTCACTACGATGTCCTAAATCACTTGACTTGTATTACAGACTGTTTAGGGTAAGATGTCACTACGATGTCCTACATCACTTGACTTGTATTATAGACTGTTCAGGAGCAGATAATGTCACTACGATGTCCTACATCACTTGACTTGTATTATAGACTGTTCAGGATCAGATAATGTCACTACGATATCCTAAATCACTTGACTTGTATTACAGACTGTTTAGGGTAAGATAATGTCACTACGATGTCCTAAATCACTTGACTTGTATTATAGACTGTTCAGGATCAGATAATGTCACTACGATGTCCTAAATCACTTGACTTGTATTACAGACTGATTAGGGTAAGATAATGTCGCTACAATGTCCTAAATCACTTTTCTTCCATTACAGTTTATTCAGGGTAAGATAATAACGCTTCTTTGTCCTAAATGGCCTTATTCGTATGACAGACTATTTAGAGTAGGATAATTTCGCTACGATGTCCTAAATCACTTTCTTGTGTTACAGCTTTTTAGGGTACCGGTAATGTAATGTAGCTACGATATCTCCAGCTAATTTCATTTAATACTATATTTGCCACTTGTCCGACACTAACTGAACAACATCGTGTTCTATGTTAGAAAACCAAGAAGTGAAAGCAGGGTTTCCCTAGTAACTTTCCTAGTTAGCTCGCATTACTATGCATCCAAGTTGTTGGCAGGAAAAACTGTACGTAGCAGGTTCAAATGCAGTCGAGTAGTTGTCACTTTCGAAAAGTTATGACAACCCGAAGAATCAAAGAATGTTGTTAAAAATATGATGCACAAGAAGAGATCAGTGCATGAAGTAGTGCAAATGTGAGATGTAAGTGATACATTGCTCAAGACAATGCGATCACGACCTCGGTTCTCCAACTAAATTAACTTAACAGCTCATTGCGCCATTCGAATATCCAACCTTTAGGAATTGTGGATGGTGAGAGGATTTAGAATCTTCAAGTATTACAATCTAAGATGTTCACGTAACAAACTTTTCTTTTTTTACAAATAGTTAGAAATATTGCAAACACAACTACAAAAGAATCTGTAGTCAGAAAACTTAAAGTAAATGGTTTCCCTCACCAGAATGTAAACGTTGCCCCTAGTACTATTCATAGGTGCTCTCCTGGTAGAATGGGTAACCTTGAACATAAAACTTATCTTTGGGAAGGATAATAGTTTCCTAAAATAGTATTATGTCAATAATGAGATGCTAGAACTGGTTTCCTTTCTTTGTATTTGCTGAAGACTCACTGACAATTCCAGTGTTATATTGTCGCGACTGTTTTTTTTAACATGACAAATTTTATTGAGTATTATTTTTTCTTAAGATCTCTATATTTCCCGCTTGGACATTAACTTATTTATGTACTGCTATTTTTTTCATCTTGTCTCGTTTTGATCAACCTACGGTCTTTTAAGCAGCTTTATTTGTGTATCGCACTCTGAGAAGGTGTCTTAATTATCATGTCATTGTTAGTCGGAGTTGTTTGTAACGAGCCGTTTAGCGAGAAGGTAGATGACATAATTTTTAACCTCGTTTAAAGCAGCTGTGTAGCGTAGTTACTGTCCAACTTTGCCATCTGAAATCTTTGCACATGGTATTATGCTTCGCACTTCACTTTAAAATGACGTTACTATTTGTCAGAGCATAGTTCGCTAAAGCTGGGTTAGCCACCGGTCAGCTGGTGCATGCGATAGCAGTTCTAGTAGCCAAGTGATGGTTACCATGTAAGCAAATACAATAAATAGGAATACCGGACACTCGGCAGCCATAATGGAAACAACTGCGTTCAGCGCTCCTGTCGGAGAGTGCTGTGATACTTCGCCTTTGGCCGATTTGTTTACATGGTAAGACGGCAATTATTTTGTGGAAAAATATTAATTACTCTGATTGAGATGGATCCGCAACATTATCCGGCTTACGGCACACATGGAAGGTTTTGCGCTATGTATGGATGCAGTAGTTAAAGAGTTCAGAAGGATGCCAAGTCATTTTTTCTTTTCCGAAGTCTGACATGTAAGTACATTGAGTTTGTTGTGGTTTCTCCTATACATTTTTATGTTGAAAGTAGATTATCAGGATGAAATTAATGCCAACTATATGCAGTAGCCTTTTTCTTAAATTTCGAGGCGTAAATCAGTACTAACTGTAGATTTTTGGGTGAAATTATAACAAGTCCTGTCACTAGTTTCCTGGACATTGTAACCTACGATCGAATGCTCTTTTATGACAGCTTGCAAATGTCATTTCAGAAATGATATCCAATATTATTTCTTTAAAACTATGCGCTGACTTGCTACAAGGGCTATTAAAGTTTAAAGAATTCTGACAACAGTAGAAATCCTTGGAGACCAACAGTATCTCGCAAGCTGAACTGTCAAAAATCTGCACTCGTTCCTGGGTTTTCTATGTGTGGTAAACTTAATTTGTTTTGCTAAGTGTTGATATTTTCATTAAGTTATAAAAATAATCTGTATTTGTTTTAGCTATAAAGAGTGGGTGCACAAAACAAAAAGATCTGACCTAGATGAAAGTGTCAAACCTAGAGGTCCAGCTTGTCTCAAACATTTGAAAGTGTGTGAAATCCATTTCAAGGATGATGACTTCAGAAAACCAAGAAATAAATCCCAAGGGTAAGTGTTTTGTTTACAGTTAGTCCTACATGTATGCCTGTAATGGGTTACTACTTAATAATTATTATTATTTGTCTTCCTATTGGGCAAGCATCCAAATGCCCCTACAACATCCTCTCCAAAGCCTTCCTAAACTTTCCCACACTTCCGACGACACCCCTCCTCCCGCACCAAATTCCACTCGCTGACCATTCTAACCAGCATCGACTGTAGTCTCTGCCCCGTTTTCCACAATACCAGCTGTATTTTTTACTGTTGTTGCCTCTACCCTTATATCCAATCTTTTCTAGATGTTCAGCTTGTGAACTCCATCTTTCATCGTCCCACTATCTTACACATACTAACCAGTCTTTCCAACCTTCTCCTATCATTCAGTGTGTTCCATCCCATATCCCTCATCATCACTGATGGCCTAAAATTACTTTCATCCTCTCCGTTCTGTTCTTGCCTTCTCCACTTATCCTTCGCCCATCTGGCTGCCCTTGTTTGCATCTTCTCCAGTTCCTTCACTTCCACCTCAACATGGGGGTCCCACTCAGCTGCAGCGTACTCAAGAACAGGCCGGACCATGATGTTGTAGGCCTTCTCTTTCACCTCCGAGCTGATTCCCCTTAATATCCTACCCATCACTCCTAGCACTTTCCTACCCTTTGTGACCACTCTCTGAACTTGGCTTTTCCACCCAATATTTTCATGCAGAACTATTCCTAGGTACTGATACTCGGATGTCTCACGTGTTTCCTGCACTGCCTAACTATAATAATATTTGAACCAAAAGTTTAGTTTAGTATGGTTTTGTGTGTTAATTGGCTGTGCACAAAACACGGCACACAACATTTTCTCTTTTTTTTGTGCATGTCCTGTTCTTCCCTTTGTAGATTAATGCCCATTCAACTTCTAAACTTTTGTGCTATTGGTACGTTATCATGGATGTAGTCTAGGCTTTAAACTATTTGATTTTTTTAATTCAAATACATTCTTACCTTGTGTATCCCATTTAATCACTATGGTTAAAATTCAAGTTTAGGTATTGGGGCCTATGGCTGAAGTTGAACATGCTACACAACATACTTTCCTTGTTTGTGTATGTGTTTATTTTCATCCTATCATACAGTACACAGTATGACGCACACAATGGTTTAGGATAAGTCTATACAGTAGGCCTATATAAATCTAATTAATGAAATAGATAAATAGTATCAGTTACTATTGTGCAACCATCTGGTGTCAGATTCATCCTAACTCATCACTTCTATCAAACCCTTCCCTAATTTTTCAATCGTCATAACAGTTTCCAACTCCTCTGTCAATACATTCCATGTCTCCACCTACTGTACTTATGTAGCCTGTTGTCATAGCTGAAAAAGGTATCATGAAATGAAAATAACTGATTAAAATTTGTAAAAAACTAATTAAGTATGGATATTAATACCACATAACACAGTGAGCCTAAAGCAAGTATAAATATAAATTAAGTCCAAACAATTTTTGGCTGTGTACATAGTAGTTCATGAAAGCCAATCACGCTTTTTCTTGGGCAAAGTAATAAATGTTGCTAGCAAGGTTTTGAAAGTGGGATTGTTTATGCCTAATTTATTACAGTGACCAAAGTTCATTTAGAATGTGTTTATAATGTATATTGTACATTGCGTATTATGTAAAATAGTGTTAAATAAATACATATCATTTGTGAAGGGCGTTCGAGGGCAGGACAACACACAGTAGTGGCAGACTGCTGAACTGTGAGCTCACTGCCCGTAGACATCTGCCATGCAGCGAAAAATGAAATGTAAGAAGCGACGGAATGTGAAGAGTGGGGAAACTTGAGTACCTCGAGAAAAACAGCTGGCCAATGGCAATGTACAATAGTGGTCCTATGAAGTTTATAAATGAACATACTTTTAAAATTATACCACCCTAAAGCTATTTGTTTTCCATGATTAACCACTTAAACTATAGGGCTTTCTAACATTGATTTCCTGTTATGTACAGTCAATCAGGTTCTGTACTGATTTCCTCTGCTGTAACTTGTAATGTTTTTTAAAAACATTAGTGTGTAAATATTTTTATGTTAATCCTGTGCAGGTTCAAGAAAGCAGTTGTTCCAAGTCTGCGTATTTATAATGCAAGCAAGAGGAGTCCAAAAAATTGACCTTGGTTGGAAAGTCCAAGCTCCTTGAGATGTCAAAACAGAACAAATTCACCACCACATAGTTGTGACAATTCAGGTAAATTTTCTGTGATATTACAATTCCCTCTCCCCTGTCTCTCTTGTTCCCAACCCCCCTTTCCCACATACAATAACTTTCTTATCACACAGGAGTATCTAGGTAATATTTGGGTAACTATTCCAAAAATATAAAGACACCTGCTGTATGTCATTAGGGGTTAATATTGAACATATTAATTGCATCACCCAAGTTATCTTGCGTTGTAATTTTGTTGTTTAACATAAAAAATTGTTTGAAAAAAAATTAACCTTATATTAATTTTCTTGAAATAACCTCATTTAGGGTTTTAAATAGTTTAATAATATGCATTTAAAAGCCTAAATTTCTTTTTTTCTAGGGTGTAATAATAGTTTTACTAAGAAGTTATTCCACTTTTGCAGTGCATATCAATATAGGGTTGAACACTCTCCATCCTCCCTTTCATGTAAATGGTAATTTACAATTATGTTATTTTTTGGTGTGGTTAGAATTGTAAGTTAGGTTATATACATTATTTTTTTTAGCAACATAGACAATGATACGTTCCTTCACTAACTTATGGCAGGTTTGTTCCTATTCCAGCCGGAGTAGCACAGTTTCTAATTTTTGTGAATAACTTTGTATTTTCAGTTAGTAAGTCACTGTTAAAATAATAATATATATCATTTATAGTACAATCATCATGCAAGAGCAACTAATATTAAATTGGATATACCTAAAGTTAACTTATTATTGAACTAATTTAAGTTGTTATGAATTGAAATTTAAGAAATAGTGTTAATTGGGACATAGTATTAGGTAATATTTATTGCATAGTCCCGGAACTAAACATTTCCAAAAAAGTGTGTAATGAAATAGCAGACATCAGTACAAGTTGTGCGTTACCACATTGTATACAATTTAAGTATACTCATTGCTGTACAAAACTAGCTGTGATCATCATATTTTTATCCTGCATGCTGTGGAGAAATACTGTAGGCCTATTAAAAGTTTGATAATGAACTGTTTAAAAAATGTTAACTTGTCAGTATAATTAAAATGAAATTATATTTTTGTAATTTTATCATTGAATTTTGATTGTGCACAGCATTAAAAATATTTTATCCTGCTGGTATAGCAAGTGTGCTCAAGGTTACAACTAGGCCTAAGGTAGTTCATTCCTGCAGGTATAAAGAAAGCTAGAATGCAAAACACAGCTAGGCTAGCAGGTTTTTTTACGTCTCATTATAATGAATATGAACTGTAATTCTTTATTTTTTGTTTGTTTTATGTGCTGTGATAGTAATGTAGTTTACAAATTAACATTTGTCATTCGATTTTAAACTTATTAATAAAAGGATGCGGTTGGATGTAGAAAAAGGACAAAAATTGAGTTTTATGTTGAACATATTTTTGCTCTGAAATACTTTTCTGTTTTGCCTTGAGATAATGGGCAAATAAAGCAAAACATCCACTTTGTGGTGCATGTTTGCCCGCTATCAAAATAATCTCCAACCTCCGTGATAGTTATTTACAAGCAATGAGACTAAATCATTCAGATTGAAATGCACAAGTACAACTAGGTAAATGCTTGTGCATTTCTTTCTAAATGTTTTATTTTCTTGTCTTAATTTTCTAGTTATTTATAAACTTTGGTTTCTGCAATCCTAGGAAGGGATTATTATTACTTCATAGAGAATTGACAAGTTACGTGGCTTTGTGTTACTAAACAGGATGTTGCAAAATTCCATGTCAATATTCTAAGGAAACAATCATCATGTGTAGAGGAACAAAAAGTGTAACGCGAACGTAGGTCCAAAAACGCACCATTTCTGCACTACAGTTGGCACGTACATGGTGTATGTTTGATAGCGCGGGTAGGATCATGTTGCTGTGGGGCATCATTACAGCAGTACATAACATGTTACTATGCCACACACTATGCCACTAACACACAGACAGTAGGAACAACTGTGACACAGCAACATGATCCTGCCAGCGCTATCAAAAATACGTCACGTATAGTCAACTGTAGCGCAGAAACTGTGCGTTTTAGGACCTATGTTCACATAACACTGTTTGTTCCTCTACACGTGAGGATTGTTTACCCAGAATATTGACACAGAATTTTGCAACATCCTGTATAAAATAAGTAGTCAGTGACTTATAATTTATCAGTGTGACTTGTTGCCTCGTTAAGAGTTGGATGCTGTGCAAATAGTAGTATAAGTACTGTATAATATTGTAATCCTACCGCACTTCTGATTTCAGGGCCACTTCCAGACACTAGGTTTCCGAATTGAAGTAATACGGCCATTTATGTACAAATGCAAGCTGAGGTAAGGAAGTTGAAGTTGGCATGTAGCAAAATTTCAAAATTGAAGAAAACAATCCAAAAACTGAAAGAAACAACAGAAATTCCTAGCACTCAAGCAAATATTGAAGATATAAATGGTTGGGCTAGTGTTTTCAAAGATAAAGAGGGTTTTATTTTCCATCAGCTTAAACTAAAATGTAGAAAATCTGACAACGGTTTTACTCTAGCTCTTCATTATTGTTCACCTGTTGAATACAGGTTTCTGAGAAAAACTATATGCCTGCCTACTGTTCGCTCATTACGCCGATGGTTGGGAGGTATAGCTGTTTACCCTAGGTTTGGAGAAAATGTTCTGAAGTTGTTGGAAATGAAAGGCAGACACATGCGCACCGAAAATATTTTCTGTATTTTTTATGTCAGTTTTCTATTTGTATGTTACATTTTGGTGCAGTAATTGTCTGCCCATGAAGCAGCATAAAATTGTTACCAACTTCTAGTAGGGTTTATTTGATGTACATGAAAATTTTTTGTATTTCTAAAATCAATTTTATATTTGTATCTTACTTATTTGTGTAAAAATTCTCTGTGTGTAAAAAAGTGTAGATTTCTAGTAGGTAGTGTTACCGTCAATTCAGTAGGGTTACTTTTGAAGTGCTCGTAGCAGGATTTGGTAGCGTTGTTACTATAATTATGTAGTTTAACTTTGTAAGATATTTTGTTTAGTTTTATTATTTACTATATAATTTGTATTTCATGAGGTATTACTTTTTTTAGCATCATGAGCCAATATCTAAAACCCTAACAGCCTTGTGACCATGGACGTAGAACCTTGGATGCTGTTAATATTGGGAATCTTAGGTGGAGCTTAAGTATTGTTTGAGCTCGAACCAAGATGCATGGAGGTAATTTGCTCGCCAGTGTCTTTGTTGAAGTCTGGCATCGTTATTATTTTAGTTACTTTTTGGTGCCCGGGCAAGGTATAAACAAGAGAAGGTGCAGTAATATTTTCGGAAGAGGCCAGACATGCTTGAATTTGTATATTATTTTAGTGGCCAATACAGTATTTAATGCTTTCAGGCGTCATGTACAGGGGACATTAGTGCAAGGTTTTTAACAGAGAGATGCTATCATAATTTTCACATTCAGCATTTCCCTGTTAAGGCACAAGAGTGAAACTTTAATATGTTTTCTACTGTTTCGATTTTGTTAGTTAGTAATTACTGTTTATTACTTTTATGATATTTTCGACATAAAACCTTGTGGCCCTGCACTGACAAACAATTTTTATTGGTTTTAACTAGTCATGTGAATTTGAAAGAAATATAGTGCGAGAGGATTTTTTATGACAAACATATTTATTTTAACCAGAAATAACATTTTGGTTTGGATTTCAATTAAGTAATTATTTTATTTTACTTATATTTGGAGTTAAGTCTAAACTATGGTCAGTATTATAGTACATAGATTTCCAAGTGCTGATCTAAACTTTTGGTTGGAGGTAAGGTTTGTCATTCTATAATTGGGCTAAACTGCCACCAAATCTGAACATAGATATTGGAGATCAGCGGGTAAAAGCGGCAAAAAGAGACGACTGGTAGTGGCAGGGGACCTATATCTGTCTGTAGTAAAATGGGAATATGGAAGGGAGGAAGTAGGTTCACTGGGTCAGAGGAGAGCTACCAGGCTAGTTAACTTAGGGCTAAGACAGGTGGTGACAGAGGCAACACGGGCACACGCAGTAAAAGAAGGGATGCTGCTAGACGTTGTGCTGGTCGGACCAGAGGATGTGTATGCGTCCTCTGTGATGGTGAAGGCAGTAAGTGACCACTACATTCCTGTAGTCGAACTGTGTATGGGACAGAAGGGCACAGTGTCTGAGGGCAAAGTGTCGTGGCAATATGGCAGAGCTGACCGAGCAGGAGTATTGGTACAAAAGTATAGCAGTTGGGAAGGGTTGGTGGGTGTTAATTAGTTGTTGATAGGACTGAAATAAATAATTAGTGAGACAAAAGATTGATATGTGACCAAACAAGAAACGTTAGTTAGGGTGGAGAGCAAGCGTATTACAACAGGATGGATAAGATACTGTGAGGAAGAGGTGAAAATTAAGTGCCTAGGGGTGGAAGTAAGAGAACAACTAAGAGAGCTGAGTGGGCAGTTGTAGAGAAAAGTAAAGGTGCAAGGGAGGGTTACCCAAGTGTGATTATGGTTGAAGGAAGTCAAACACATTAAATACTAAAGGGGGGTAGGGGAAAAGATACCAGTACTGAGAGAGCATGATAGAAATGTGGCCACAGCAGACTTAAAAAAAGAGGGGGAAGTGTGCTAGCAAGACACTAACTAAAAGTTTTTGGTAACGACAGGAGTGGGAAGGAACAAGGAGCAATACACAGGGAGATGAACAGGTAATTTAGGTGAGAAAAATAATGAGAATAGTAAATAAGCTGGATGGCAAGGAAGCCTCAGGTCCTGATGCATAGGGAATGTTACAGCTAGGTGGGGAGGTGCTCGAGAGATACATGAAAGTACTGTTTGACAAGTCCCTGGAGGAAGGGAAACTACCAGCAGAGTGGAAGGAGGCAGTGATTGTTCCTATTTATAAGAAGGAGAAGAGGGATAAGAGCAGCCCAGCCAGCTACAGACTGGTTAAACCTCACTTCTTGTGTTGGAAAGGTGATGGAAAGAGTTATGTTTGGTTTCTCAGGAAGGAAATGGAGCAGATAAAATGGCTAGATGAGAGGAAACACAGGTTTAGGAGGTGGTACTCTTGCGAGAGACAGCTGGCATGTTTGTTGGAAAGGCAGATGGAGGAAGTCAGATAGATGCTTGTTTCATTGACTTATAGAAAGAATTTGACAAGATGCAGCACAACATCCTAATGGGTAAGGTGAAAAGATTGCTAGGGGAGTGGTGAGACTTTCTCGCAGATTGACAGCAGAGGGTAAGGGTAAGTGAAGCACACTCAGAGGGGGGGGGGGAAGTGCCTCTGGGATGCCGCAGGGAAGCATTGTGGGCCTGCTATTAATCATTATAATGGTGAATAATATAGGCACAGAAGTAGTGTGAGGCTTTAGAATGTTTGTGGATGAATGTGTCTTGTATGGGGAAGCTACAGGAAGATCCAAGAACGTTTGAAAGATGGACAGTAATTAATGGGATGAGGATCAAAATGGATAAAACCAAAATTGTTAGGTTCGCCAAAAGGAAGAGGGTAAGATGGAATACCAGCGGGGAGAAGAGGTGATATGGGAAGCCACCTGGTTTTTTTTTTGCAGGAGGACTTGGGCTGGAAGGAGCAGGTGACCAGAGTGGTAGAAAGGGTGGCAGGCCCTGGGACTGCTGGGGAGGGCACTTAGAAGGGGTAGTAGCACATTGAAGGAGAGGGCATACACCACTATGGTATGTCCAATGTTGGTGTATGCAGCTGCGGTATGGGATCCATACCATGAAGTGGAGGAAAGGAAGATCGAAGGGCGGCAAAGTGGGTAAAGGGAAAAAGTTACAGGGGACAAGAAGAG
>PNEQ01032476.1:0-19807 GCA_003012365.1 Medauroidea extradentata
ATATATATATATATATATATATATATATATATATATATATATATATATATATATATATATATATATATATATACACACACACATCAGAACGTCACCAAACTTGGTACACAAATACTACATACAAAGCTGACATAATTATTGTATATTTAGTACATTAGTTCATACTGTGTTCATATTTTCAAAAAAACGATAATTTTCATAATTTAATCATAGTATACTACATACAAAGCTAAGTAAAATATTGTGTATTTCTTTCATACTGTGTACATATTTTCAAAATGGCGGCCTTATTATATTTTTACCATATCTATTTCTTCGGATATATTTATCGGAACGTCACCAAACTTGGTGCCCATACCTAACATACCGGGAGATTTAAGAAATATTTCACACCACACTTTCAGGGAGAAATATAAGTCCTTTCTGCTACAGAACCAGTTACAGTAGACAATGATTACAAAAGCCCATACAATTTTTTTCTTGAAATGTTTCTTTTTATATATTTTTCCCTTATGTTTAGTTCAGTATTTGTCGATTTTATTCAAAATATTAAAATTTTAGTAATTATTTGTTTACCGTAATTTTACAATTATACTTCAAATCCTTGTAATGCTGACAATTATAAGGTTCATGCAAATTTTTTGTAATGATATTGTAATATTCATAATTAATATTTATTCAGTAATGGTAATAGTTTCTAACTACGTACCAATTACTAACCAGCCTGAGGCTGAATTTGTATGTAATAAAATAAATAAATTATAAATACTACATACAAAGCTGACTTGAATATTCTCTATTTAGTTCATGCTGTGTTCATATTTTCAAAATGGTGGCAATTTTTTATTTTTAGCACGGTATCATATATCTTAGGAAAAAATTTTCGGAACTTCAATAAACTTGGTATACACATACAGTACTACATAGAAAGATGACCTGACTTTTTAGAATTACATTTATCCTTCGTTAATATTTGAAAAAATGGTAATTTATATATTTTTAGCATAGTATTACATATCTTAGGAATTATTTTTGAAAATTTCACCAAACCATGTACACATACACCACATATAAAGCTGATTTTGCTGTTGTGTAATTAGTTTCTTCTGTGTTCATATTTCGAAATGTGGGTAGTTTTTAATATTTATATCATAATACTATGTACCTTATTAAATATTTTTCAAAATTTACCGCTATTTAGTACACATATACAACATACAAATCTGACGTGATGTTTGTGTATTTCGTTCACCCCATGTTTCTAATTTGAAAATGACGACTAATTGTATATTTATAGCAAAATATTATACATCTTATGAAACATATTTTCAAAATTCACCAAAATTGACAGACTATATACATACTACTTACAAGTCTGACACTACTTTCGTTTTTATCGTTCATCCTGTGTTCGTATTTTCAATATAGTGACCACTTTTATATTTTTAGCATATGAATTACGTATCTCAGGAAAAATTTTTTTTTATTTCACCAAAGTTGTTACACACATACTACATGCAAGGCTGACTTTACTATAGTGTATTTCGTTAATCCAGTGTTTATATTATTAAAATGGCGGTCATTTTCATATTTTTTACATAGCATTATACATGCTCGGAAATTTTTTTCAGAATTTCATAAAACTTGGTACAAATATATTACATTTTTAGCTGATCTTACTTTACTTCGTTCATCCTGTATACATATTTTTAAAATGGCGGTGATTTTATTTTGTTATCATAGTCACATTTGTTAGGAATTTTTTTTCCGAATTTTATCAAACTTGGCACATATATATTGCATACAAAGTTGATACAGCTTTTATGTATTTCGTTAATTCTGTTTTCATAATTTAATAATGGAATCCATTTTTATAATTTTAGCCTAATATAACTTCTCTCTCGAAATATTTTCAGAAATTTTGTCAAACTTGTTACACATACTACATACAAAACTGACTTGACTTTTGCGTATCTCGTTCATCCTTTTGTAATATTTTTAAAAAGGCGACTGTTTTTTTTTATCTTTGTTAGAAAAACATCTCAGAAAATATTTCCCCAATTTATTAAACTGGATACGCACATATTACTTAGCACTCTGGCTGATCAATAAAATATTTCGTGTACAATACGTTTAAATCAATATTATTAATTCATATTCCTAGACTACAAGAATTTTAACTTGCACAGTTAAATTACACCCACTTTGATGAAAGTAGGCTATCAGTTATGCTGGTAACTTCTTATAATAGTTTTTTCAACACAGATGACGTTTTAATGGATTGTTACTTATTTGTCTGTCAATACGCCAGTATGACATAAAGACTATTGAATTCATTTCAACACGTATTCTAAACATTTTATTTGTGACAAGAGTTAAAATTTTCGCAGAGTTACAAACATAGAATGTTAAAAGTACGTAGTGTGTTAATTTATTGTAGTAACGTCGTAAGTGTCACAAGATTATTTAACAGGACACGGAAAACACTTACGGTACGCGTGAGTTCATTTAAGTCCATTCTGCTGAAATAGTTGCGTTCAGTAAACTCGTAAATAGCACTTTTTTCTACGATTCTTTCATACCCTGAAATTGTGAAACTATTCTAATAGTTTACTGCATGTAGGCCTAAGGTTAAATTACGTTGTTTTATTTTCCATTACGGAACTTTGGCGAAAACCAACCGAAATACTTACTTGTCTAACTTTTCGTTGCCTGTTATTTAAACTTAATTATTCGCGTTAGTGTAACTAGAAGAAAATACGGTAATATAATTTTAATGGGTTACTATATCCTCTTTTTTTAAGTGACATAAAATTCAATCAATTCGTAATTTCATGTAAGGACCCTTTTGTCATATTCAATATTAAATTGTTACAAACAATCACTGTGTTTCGTGTTTATATTTAAAGATTTACAATTTTCTCAGACTTGCGATTGAAGGAAATAAAATGCCTACATACTTGAACTGAATGTTAAGTTATGTAACCGTCAAGTTTAAATAAAAACTAATGATGTTGTTGCAGAATTTATTGCAATTTACATTTATCTGCAGATTCTTGTAAATTTTTGATGTTCACTTTGTTAAAGTATATTCAACAACCTGGTTTCTCATGAACGGTAAAGGCATTTTCCCGAAATACTCATAAATATTTCCTTGATAAATTCTAGACGTGAGTTAAAGAATGCATTCAGAATTTAATCGACCGAAAATACATCCTTGCTTTCTGCGAAAATCTAACAACAAATTTAGAACAAAAAAAATTCCTGCACTAAGAAATGTAATACAGTAACGAAGTGTGTCTAGCCTTATCCTTTATTTGGTGTTTCATGCAAGGGTTAGGTTTTGCAATGATGAACTTAATTTACAAATATCTGTCAATATTATTCATAATTTTTCATTTCACATTGCCTTTACTGACAAATTGTTTTATTGAATGGGTTTCAGTCGTTTAAAGCAAAAAAATTATTTAAATAAACCAAATTTTTTTTAATTAATGAAAATGAAACACTTACTAATTATTATAATAAGGTTACTTGTCAATACTGAATAGTTATTTGCTAAATTTTACATATTCAGTATATTCCATATAATATTATGTAGTACGTAACTTTACTCTCTGTCATATTGACAAATGCGTTGTCAATCATACTTATCACTGATTTGTTTAAGTATATGCGCTGTACATATGTTCCTGCTGTTTCAACATTCCTCAAGGTCCAAATGTTCTGGAGATATTCTTTTGAAAGAGGCACAACTGTCAGTTACTGTTACCTTCGTTTTTAGATTGTTTCCTTTTATAGTGGAAGAATTTTTATGGTTGATAACAATAGTTGATTACTTTTCCTATTTTCGTTTCCTCGAGGTAGACTTTCATATTCTTTAGCACGGCAGCGATTAATATGACTCCCAACGAATTCGAGAAAGTGGCGAACATTCCAAGTGATTTGTCACAGTACTGAGTATAAGACTATCTCTTACAGACGTTATGGAAAAATAGTCCACTGTCACATAAAGATTCTCTATACAAAAACAAAGTATTAATTCACTACCAGAAACACTGTACATTTAATCACGAATTAAAATATATGGGCGGATTTGGAAAGGATTTCTGTATTGTGTGTCCATTTTTATTCTCGTTAAATTTAATATCGTACAATTTTATCTAAACCTATAGTAAATAACATTAGTAGGTAATCAAATATTTATTATTTGCAGTGATGTCATTAGACAGGATCATCGACTTGAACACAGAGTAAACGAGAAATAAATCGATCATGGCCTGCAGTTAGGCATTACACCAGCGTTTTCATTGAGTGATTTCAGAATGACACTGAGAAACAAAATTCGAATAGCCATGCACCTAACCGAGTTCAGGTTCTCTCCAAATATCTTTTTACACTGCGAAATGTAATTCGTTTGCCGTAGTAAAGTTTGCGTTAAATTTAAACTAATATATATGTATTTTTTTAAATTTTGCATTGGTCATATTGCTACGAATTCTGTTTAAATATTACTTTCAGCATTTATACTATTGATATTATGGGTAATGATAATCACGAGCGTTGAGCGGAGCTAAATAATTTATCCTTAACTCCGCTATAACCGTGCAAGCTCTTTGTGTCTAGACGTTCTTTGTCGATCGACGTTAACTCAGAATCTTACCTGGTCAACTTGATCGTATCTGTTTCTGGAGTGCAAATTTAACGCGAAGTCTTTTGGCTTTGTTCCTTCCCGTGGGGCCGAGTAACGGTGGATAAATAAATTTATTAGTTGAGATAATTACGATAAGATGATGTCAGATATTTTGTTCCGTTCCCACACGATGTGCGAAAACTGACAAAACTTTGATGAAAAACACGAGGGACTATGTATGGAATTAAAACACTTATTTATACTTGGGTACAATAGTGCCTTTTTTGGTATAATTAATAAGAACGGGAAACGCTAAGTCATCTGCGCTTGCGATACAAAAATACAAACAATTACACTGTAAAAATATTTTCTCAGCATGGAGAACACGTGTTCGGCGTTCAGAAATAATATAATTGTTGTGTATAAGGAACAAAATTATTATCTTTCTTGCAAAATAAACCGAATCATTAAAATAATTATGATATCGATCTGTCACCAATGTTCCAAATCGCGAATCCGAAGAATATAAATTTCCAATGCCTGTATGTATGTTGGGTAACCTCGTTTATATACGTATCAGATAAGGTAGAGTAGTAAAAATGATGGACTATATATATATTTTTTTTTTTGCGGGGAGGGGGAATAAATGGAATGTCACTTATTGCGATTTTAATTGAATAAGGAAATAGCAGGTATTGAGAAACGTGACTTAATGCGTGACCAGTAACATTATGAAATTATCCTTTTTATTCGTTATTTTTTTTTTTTTTGTTTTTTATTCCTGACTTGATTTCTGATATACACTGTACCGATTCTGTTTAGACAAACTAAGTTTGAATTTCAATGATTTTTTCAACGCTATTACTGGATAATGATGCGATGGTTTCTTTAACAAAGGCTACGACCTCTGTTCTTGATGTAGGTCTACTTGATATTTTGATGCACTTGTGTTAATTATGCTATCGCTTTTGATTATATTGCGTGGTATTTAATGCTGGCTTTTTACTTTTTAACCAAATTTAAAATATTGCTTCTCGCAAACATATTTCCTTAATTAGGGATGACCATTATGTAAAAAATACAGGCTGTAATGTTGCATGTGGTAGGTACGTAGAATGCGCTAAAGATATTTGCAATGACAACATCATGAAAAGAAGCTGCAGTGGTTCGTAGGGATTGGAAACAGGGAACGAAACTAAAATGGTTTGTAGCTGGGAACCACGCTGTAAAATCCACGGAATAAAGGAATCGTAATGATAGATTTTGTAAAAATAATGTCCACGTCTATGCGTTACAGTTATATGTTTTGCCTACTCTTCTAGTTCAGATTTATGTGGGTCTAATGCATGTTGATATTTTTAGCTACTAATAGTGACAATCATAGAAGTTGTATTTCTGAATCTAGCAAAAACATACAGTTCATAAGATTCGACAAAATATTCCAACAATAATTGTAAAAATAGGGTTGTGAAATTGTTGACGATTGTTGTGAAATAAACTCAATTACAATTTTTATTGACTTTTAAGTGACATGCATTAACATTGTAGATACTGGGCCAGTAGTTACATTAAAATGTATTTAGTACTGAATTAATTTCGTAACGATCAGTTCAGTGTTACTCAGTGCTTTGAATGGGCATAGAATTTCTTTACATTAGTATTTTTAATAAAAAATTAATGTAAATAGTTTTATATTTTACGCAAATTTTACTTTGAAAAATGTTTCAGTGTCTTTAACTTGGTTCGGGTTAAAACTATCGTATTTTAAGTTCTGTTAAGAGATAAATGTTTAACATACTTAAAATTCTTTTTAATTTCTTAGGAATATTTTTGTGAACAGTTCGTTAGGAGAGTAAGTTAATAAACCAACTCTTGCATACATGCATCTCATACAAGTGGATTTTACAACATTATTTGTCTGTTCACGTTATTGTAAAACACACAAACCACATTAAACACATTCCCGCATAATATATTTGAATTTAAGAAATATAATGTAATTACTATAGTCTTTATAAGTTTCTGTATTCACTTTTTACACAAGATTTTAAAAAATGGGCAATATGTTTAAATAAATTATGGATTATGTGTATCTTGGAAAATGTTCTAAATTTATTTTTATAAGTATTCAGTAACACATTTTTGTCATATTATTTTCACTTAACACAGAATACTGTTTCACCTGCACATTCAGTATTGGACAAAATTGGCTATATCTGCAATTTATTTCCGAACATAAATTTAAAAACACATAAACGTATGCTTTATCAGTCCCCTTTTCGCACATTCACGAATAAATGATAATATTCTTACACAGTACAGAATATGTCTAATTAGGTAAGTTAGCTGTTGTGCACATAACTCCCAGTTTATTTGTTTCAGAAATGGGAAAGTTTTGAATGAGTCCTGTATTTCAAAAGTCACTCTTACGAAACTTTTGAACGATTATACTGTCTTTGTGCTTAGTACAAATACATGCGAGTAAACTTGCAACCTACGTTACTGGATATCGGTAAGTATTCATGCAATTGTAAATGAAATACAGTTATGTCACATATGTGTGTAATTTACACACTTTTCTTTTTCTGCCGTACTTGGACATTTGAAGCTATATAAAATTACACTTGTATATTTACAATATAGAAATATTTTGTTATGCCAAAATACGAATTATATTTCAACATATGACTTTGTGATGCTAAATCTATTTCTCTTTCGCTCTCAAATGTTTGCGAGTAATGTTGGGTTTTCCAAGTATTGTGAAATTTGCTCATCTACGGTCGCGTAAAGCAAAAAGTGAAGTTAAGGTTTTGCCTCATCTCAAACTCTGTCGTCTTGAACAAAAATAAAAATTATTTTTCTAAATCAAATATCTCTGCTCTCTCGTGATATACTTGTTTTGGAAGTAGAGTACTTGTTTTGGAAGTAGATTGTGTTGAACAATACTTATATTTTGTAAAAGTATTAACATTTATATTATTTCTGACGTCGTCATCAATTTACTTTTAGGTACAGATTTTATCCTGATTTTTCAAAGAACTAACCGTTCATGTTGGTATTGTTTGGTTTTATTAAAATATTTACGAAAATTCCTTCTGTTTTAATGAAAATTTTAGAACACTATTTATGTGGAGTATCAGAATTTCAAAAAGTTTATTTTTTACTAAGAAAATACATGATATTTGAAATTAATACTTGGATGCTGGATTACAAATGTCCACACTTTGAGTTGCATACTCTTACCTTAAAGACAGCTATTAGTATGGATAAATTTTAAGAGTTAGTCGACCGTAGCTATTTTTTTACGTTTGAGGCACCGACACGGGGAAGGCGATAAGTCGAATATAACCCGTACGTCAAACACTTCATCGCCTCTATGCGCGGAGTACTGAACTAACGTGCAGTGTTAATGTAGTAGCTGTTTTTCAACGGCACTTCAAGAGATGACCCTGTAATTTTATTTGTGTAAAGTATGTGGTAAAGTTCAATGCAGGTTTCTATGATTTTGTTTTACGATTACGGTTGATATTTTCTCGGCTACAGCAACGTGAAAAAGACATTTTTTTAGCACTTTTGAGGAGCTTGATAATCGTGTTTTTAATTATCGGACTTCATTTTTAAAATCATACGGACTTAATTTGAAGTGGGTTTTCTTTTCGTAGATAAACGCATTAGAAACATTTGTAGTAACTGTTCATGAAAAACGACTGTCCGTATCACGGTACAGCACGTCTCACACGCCAGGTCCACTATCTCTTAAGTGACGGCTGTAATGCTCAAGTAAATTGACATGTGGGCAAAGATAACCGTTTATTTTACTGTTTGATCCATTTCTAGTTACTGGTTGGCTGCTTTCGCAGAATAAATAAAATCAGATTGCACTTGTTCCTGAGTATACGTTTGCACTTGCAACTGCTAGAAACGCAAAAAAAAAAAAAAAGAGTCAACTCCTGAAAGTAACGCTACACTAACTACAACTTTGAAGTAAACAGTACAGTTGTAACAAAACCAGCTAATATGGACACTACAAATTTTTTATTAATCTACTACTAATATTCGGCGAGAAATATCTGTGTACTCGAATGCTCAAATACGCTATGGTCTTGTGAAGCTATAAATCGCTATTTGGCTTGACAGCACAAGAATTGGTCCTTCATTGTCGTTTTTTTACTGTCTAATAATTTTAGCTTAAGGAATTCAGAACAATTTCCAAGGTAGTTGAAACGTGCATTTGGTGAAGTTATTGTCGTTTTAAAACTGCCTTGCGAAAATTTCTTAGTACTTTTATAAACTGCAATATTTTTGAGACATTAACAACTTGGAAAAGGCACAGTTCTGGAGAAGAGTCGAAAACGTTCTAAATCCGTCACTGTGGGGAAAAAAAAAACGCGTTTTATCTACGAATATTGTCCCAAATTATGTGATAACGGGAAACCAGGCGATATTCTGATATTAAGTTCATAGTTAATACATAAAATTACAAGATAGGTATGTGTCTGAAATGTTTTGAAACTCAGCGCAACTATTTCAATCTTCTTGGCTTCATTTAAATACCTCTATCTGCTATTTTCGCCAACGCAGAGCAGCAGGCGTAAAGAGCAAGTAAAATAGGTCTTCACTTAAACCTATAGTTACAGTAATGCAAAATAAATTAACTCATTACAGCTACTCATTGCTATCTGATTCGCAACACTTTGGCTAATGTGTATGTTATTCTGCTTGCAGGTGACAAATACGAAGCTGTGTTCATGGACAATGGGTACAACAGGTACATGATGCTGAAGATCAGGGACGTGAAACACCACGACTTCGGCTCGTACAAGTGCGTGGCCAAGAACTCTTTGGGGGAAACTGACGGAGTTATCAAACTAGATGGTAAGTAGGCACCACTTATATATTCTACTACTATGGGAGATAAACGTCTTTACAATATACGTTTTACAACTTTTGAACATTTGCTTGTTGTGACGTTAACGGTAAATATAACTAAGTACAATTTTTAAACGATTCTTGCATCGGATGCGAGATACAAATCAAAGAAGTATTTTGTGTTTATTTGCTTTGATTTCTACTTGTTTTGTTAATTGTAACTATTAAATGAAATCCTTGCAGAATATCATACTTTTTCCTTTGTTTATCTGTTGCCATCAAAATCATTTCTGTAGTTTACTTGCCTGTTCGTCTGTACGAATACTCTGGTTTGCTGTGAAACACCATTTGCTGCAATGGCGTACGTCCAAAATACTTATTTGATTTATAATAATAAAATGCATCTTTTAGAATTATATCAGGAATTAATTAATACATGTCTGTGTACCTGTTAGTTTCTTTCCCAAATGTCGTGTTCTTAGCGTATTTAATGTTGGCGTGTATTCAAACAAATTGATGTTGCAAAACTAATAATATGGTCAAAATTTTCGATATACTCAAACCCAATTTCCTCCGGTTTATAAGACAGACTTGGTAACCTCTGCACATTCTTTGTAAACATAAGATATTTGAATCCTGTAAGACCATATAGACAGCCCGCTCTGTTGCTGTTACGTCACCACCAACCTTCTTGTCGTAAGCTAGAACCGAAATCTTTTCCCACCTACGAGCTCTCCTTACCAGCCCTGGGTTCCATACGTACTCGGAGTACGGTTATTTTTATTATAGTGTTCCTTTACAGCCTGATAGTTTTTTTTCTAAATAGTACTCTGCGTTTTATCTTAAAACGTTTGCAGATAAATAAAATGTTAACTTTTGCGTATCTGCTAAAAAAGGTGATATGTGACAGTATGACAGAGATAGTATATATTATCAGCCAATTTTTTCACACAAACAATTAACTTTGGAATTCAATACAAATTTTTATATCTAATATTTGTCAATCTTGATTTTAATACATCAAAATATGATACCTAATGTCTTCGCGCCATCTCTTACTCCATAGGTCTACCGGGTATGTGTTTTTCGTCAGTAAAAATACAAAAAGTACAACGAGGCCTACAGTACGTCGACGCATAAACAAGCCATAACAACGTCGTAATATGGCGTTTTTGTTACCATATTACTGTGGTGTACATTACCTTTAGGATGAAAAATGCACGCATGCTAGGAACTCAGATCTAGCACTTGGACAGTTTTATGTAAGATAATACCTACAAGTTAAGCGTGTGTAGCCGTATGCAGAGTGTAGAATTTATCACCCTTCAAACGAGCAGAGGTATCAATAGCTAGACTAAGTTTTAATCACTTCGTCCCCAAAATTAAGTTTTCTTGCCTTGCCTGTAACCAATATCTAGCACCACAATCTCGCCCGTTCCACGCACAACGTTTCTGGTTATTTTCAAAGCTAACTTTTATTAAAGCTACGTACTTGTCTCACACATTAAATAAATACGTGAAGAACTACCAATATTTAAATTGAGATAGTATGGTGAACTCTACGTTTGTGACATGTTTTAAGAACCTTTAGTATTTTTAATTTTGTGAAAATTCAACAATAATAATATTATGCATGAAAAAAAGACTACAGAAAAGGAGGGAAAGAGATAGAGAGAGAGAGAGACAGACGGAGAGAGAGAATTTGTTTGTTAAAAATAGTTGTTTAACTAAGGTTATATAATGTATTGCACTTCACTTCTGTTCAATTTTTTTATCACAATCAGAAATTTCGTTACAACAAATTAATAGTAAAATAAATAATGTTTGCATGCATTTTGCTGCATCTAAGTTGTGCAACATTTTTTTCTTATATCAATTCTTCTAGTTTCGTTACCTCTGATCGTTTGAAGGCGCATGAATGATTAAATGTATAAATTGATTGAGTTCAAAGGAACAGTTATTTTATAAATTTTGGAAAATTTTTATAGGTGTTTTATTAGGTTTAGAATTTTAAAATTCTCTATGTTCCTGATATTATGATCTTGAAATAAATTTTCCCAAGATTCGTTACTTTTGCTCAGTCGCTGATATGTGTTAGTTCCTTTGTAATGGAAATAATCGAAAGTCCTTTCTAAACTTGCATATAAATATTAATTCAATAGTTCGACAGACATTTAAAAACTATGTATACAAGTAGATATGAAGAACCCAAGGTATTATATCTATTTACTTTAAAATAAAACATTATAATTTACGGTGTATCTATGTCTGCTAACATGTTGGTGAATCATCGTCTCTGATGACCTCGCTATTGACGTGACAAATATAACATATTCACTATTAAATGCTACAGCGCACGACTTCTGGGTTACCGTGTGGCGGGAAGCAGTCATAGATGGCCTAAAATATAACTGCTGTTTCCTATTCAATTTCTTTGTTCACCTTGTTATTTTTGCGTGATCTCTCCCCACGCCCGTGGGGGCCGGGCGCCGCGGATTTATGCTAAGAGGCACCGTGACCAAAGAAAGCCACGGGCGATCGTAAGTAACGTGTAGTTCGAACGTTTGTGGGCCATTCCGGGGTGATTGGCACAATATGGACTTGGGCGTCACGTAAGTCATATTACACAGGTAATTGAAGTGGAACGGCTGCTATTTTCCATGCGTCTGTTAAGAGACTGAACTCTTAGGTCCCTAAGCAGGAACGGTTGTATGGTTCACCAAATTAGTCCTTGCAACGATTCGCTTTCGTAGAGGTTGACTAGACCTCTGATTCATTAAGGGTGTTCCCAAGTGGCTTACTTAACTACTTTGGACTGCTGACGGGTGAGATGGTAACCTCTTCCATTCACTACGGCTGGAAACAGCGAAATATTTTCTTGCTGGGGTATTACATGCTATTTTCGTCGGCTGATAGCTACAAGAATTCTGAGAGCATGATGACCCCAGTCTGATAAATATTGATGGGCATAGCTTGTGAGACTCGTCACGCCTCCCAGCATTAAATAAGTTTATGTTACTCGTGGTATACCATAAGTGGGTGTGATTTCCTGCACGTGAGGTGACATTGTGACACATTTACACAATTTTTATTGTCCACGTCTGCTAACTGTGAGTAAATATTAACTTAATATCAAGTGTGCCTTTACTCTTTGGGATTTGTCGCAAGGGAATTTCTTTTCTCATGGCTGCATACATGCAAAAATATTTTTTTAATGTACAAAACTCACCACCGCTTATGGTACCCTATGATCTCAGGTACTAGTTGGAAATATTACTGGTTGCCCACCTTTCTCTCAGTAGCTACCACCTGGCTGACTATAGTGGCACACGATAGTTGGGTCTCCGAGTGCTTCCCTCCGTTTCCCCTGCCTTTTATTCCGGCACTGCTCCATACTCACCTTATGTCACCCCTCACCAGCGCTAAAGACCTCGATGTTAAGCACTGATCAAAATCTGTTCACTCACTCACTTGCGTGTGTTTTGTATTGCAGAGATCCCTGCGCCAACTACGACAACAACTACCAGTCAACCTCCTGCGACGCTTGGATCGACACCGCTCAGGAAAGGTGAGAAAATTTCTGCATTGTTCTTCAAGTAAAGTGGCCTCCTTTACCATTTAACAGCAAGATATTCAGCGCTGGTGAGTGTTGATACGTCGCACGCCGGAAAGAATATATAGGAAGAATTGTACATATCTGAGAAAACATGTCGCAAGGAAATTTAAGAATCCTGAGGAAACCCACCTGCCAAATGCATCGTCCGGCACGCTTCCCTTGAGCAACCACGTTGGGAATAGGAACCTGTAAGAACTTGGTGGCAGGTGAGCTCTTTAGCAGCTTCATCAACCACGACATTGGTTTTCTGATGAAGACCACGAGTCGGACTGCACACGCGCATCTGATACACCTGCCACTACGCCAGCCAGGAAAATAAACGGAGGGTGAATGGGAGTAGTGAGAAACACTCCTGGGTCCTTTCTATATTTACTGTTTGTCTTCCCTCAAGGGAACTTTATTTGGCCGTCAGCTACACACGCGCTGATTCAACAGTCGCCTTCATTTTCCTACGCAAGCCCATTAGCGGTATGATAGCCATAGGACAGTCGTAGTAGAATTAATAATTTAAAGACGAGTTACGACAAAGTGAACACATTTGAAACACATGTTTTGTAAATTATAATTTTCTTTTAGGTTTATTTCTTTTAGCTGTATCTAAATATAACCATTGCAAAGTGGTTTTATTTACATACATACGTACAGTGTTTGCATGTACATTTGAATTCTTATAAAAAGGTTATCTACTATCTTCACTATATAAACACACTATTAAATATAACTTGTGTAATGTGTAACCCGTCATTACAATAACATTGCGTTAAATCCTACAGGAAGTATTCAACAACTATTTAGTTAAAATTGTTGTTGGCCAACAGTTAACCTACCAACGCTTTGGGAGTAAACTAAAACCGCGCGCAGGCGAACGTGACACATTAAAGAAGTAGGCTTAAAATGTTCTGCTTGCATGGTTTAAGAGTAGTTGCGATGTCTATATAACATAAATTTCTTTATTCAAACCTTTTACAAAATTTGTAATTTAAAATTTTGATGTGTTGCGTAGTAGCCTACTTCTGTACTGTTGTATTTCAAACACAATGTTTTCGAAAGTTACTTTGAGAATTTGCTGCTAACAGTACGGGTAATAATAATACTGTTGTTAATATTGAGCAAAACAAAGTAGCCAGCATTCAAATTTTTTCGAATGTTACATTCAAGACTGCTGTGTTCATCGTGAACAACGTAAAGTTTTACTGTGTACGAATGAAAAAAAAAATGTTATTAATTATCAATGATGCGAAAACTTGTCCTTCACGAAATTTCCCTAATCTCTTGTTGGCAATATTCAGTGACCTTAAGGAGACTGTGTAAGTAATTTCACTTAACCCAAAGAAATTCCAAAAATTTTAGCATTTTTGCTCCAATTGAAATGTTAATGTGTAACAAACATTGTTTAGTATGTTTACTGTAATAAGATACTAAGTAACTAACCAACTTATATACCTGCAAGTATTTAAATTATACCAATATACTGTCTTATAAATTTAAAATAAGTGGTATTACTTTTGAAGGCTTTATATATTTAACATAATGTTTTCTTTTTTAGATATTGGTTTCTTAATTTTCCCCAAAAATCGTGTCTTGTAGCAGCAAATTATATGTAGCTCTATGCAGTTACATAAAACACAGTAATTTGCTTAATAGAGAGACCGTATAATTTTTATATTTCAAATGCAAATTTGGTGGTCTGAAATGCCCCAGTAAATACGTACTCTGCTGTAAGCGAATTAAAAATTTAAATATTAAGGTATCACTTGACATTTCTTGAACATTGAGTATATCAATAAAGGTTAAACTAAATTAATGAAGTTTGAGATATTTACCTATCAAATATCTAACATATCTTTTATTTTAAGAGGAAACAATTACATTCTACCGCAATTTTCTTATGTACTATATATTAAAAAAATATTAAACACAGTTTTGAAAATACTCTGATTCGTATTTTTCTGCAGAAGTTTGTGAGGTACTGTTCCGTTTCATTACTGGAAAATACACTGAAGCTTTTTAAGCAAAAATATGCTGAAACGCCAGAAAGAACCAGTTATAATCTATTTTATAAGAATTTCATGTTTCGTTAGACTACTGTTTGGCTTATCTTTAATAAACCAAACTTTTGGCTCAAATCGCTTTTATAATTAGAGTTGCAGGAAAACGTTTCTTTATTCGAACGAACTCTATAATATTACGTGTATGTGTGCGTGTGAAATAAATTACTAACAAGATACCTTTGCCTTAAGAATTAATCTTCGAAACATTTCATGTACTGACAATCAATTTACCCTGTTTAAATATTAAAATATATATTTATTCAAAAGTAAAATTTTAATTAAGAACTGCAATAACAATCCTGCAAAATTTTAAAATATTCGCATACATATTTGAAATTAACAATTTATACATAAGAAATAATTGTTTAGGAGTTTATGTAAGATATTTTGAAGTTACTGAAAAAAGAAACTTTTTGTTCGTGTGAAAACATGTCCTATTCGGTTTTTTCTTTTTAAGAATACAGTTGTAAAACTCAAAAGCATTTATGGATCTACTCACTATATCTAATGCAAAGCATCATCAATATTATCTCTCTAAACTACATATTCAGGTCACACCACAACGGCGGCAAAGAAAATTCTTAAAAGCTGTTAAAAAAGACTTAACCTTTTTTATCTAACAATAAAGCCAACAACATCGAGGTGGTGCACAGCTCCCGTGCTTCGCGCATTTTCGTTCTTAATCTGCTTAGCGGTGCTGGGAAGTGAGGCGGTTAGAGAAGAGAAGAGACGGCTCCCATAAACGCGTATGGAAGCCGGGAACAATAGCGATCTGGCTGGTGTGGCCCTCCCAGTAGCTAATTGATGGATGAATAACCGCGTATCCCAGAGCCTTGGCCATTGTTCTGGCGGAGAGGGTGCCTTGCGAAAACCAAGCGCTCCGCCGCCCTTTCCTGCTCCACCACGGAGCAGTGTCCCTTTTCAAGGATTCCCTCCGGCGATAAGGAATAACAGCTCCCCTCTGCACGAGATAAGATAAGCTGATTACTCCAGTTGATAAGACGACCGTCGACACCCCTCCGGAAAATGTGGTTCTCCCTTTCGACCAGCCGTTTGAAAGAGAATTCCAAAACTGAGCCGGAGGAACATTTAAACTGAGGTAATTACTTCTGCGTACCACCATTTCCCTCCCCCAACACTTCACACTCCCATTCCGTCAACCAACCTTTTTTCCCCGCCGCTGCCACCAGAACTCAAACCGCTCTTTCCGCTCGTCTCCACGCCGTTTCTTCCACCTACTTTTCCTCCTCGCTCGCGCTCTCCAGTCGCGTACGAAAGATTTACAAAGTGTTGCCGAGTTATTTAATTATAAAACTTGGCCGGGAGTCGCGAACGCGTGCTCGCGGAAACGTTTTGCTTGGCGGCGGCTTTGTGCAAGCCCATGAAACATTTAGCAGCCTCCCGAGGAGACCAAGAACAGCCCTTCGTCTTCTCTTAACCTTCATCTTTTTAACGTCTTGACAAACTTTGTTTTTTACGTTCATGGTAATGCTTTCTAGGCGAAGCTTGTGTTTGGTCATGATGTGGAATTTTTCTTTGTTCAGAATTCTTCTATGCCAACTGCTTTATGGCGACGATTTATTGTAGTTTTTGAAAATTAATCTCTGCTGACCTTGCTGTTGCTCACGTATGGTACCGAGTACATCTATAATCAGCCGAATATTATACTTTTCAGGTCAGAATACATTTCAAATATACTTCAGTTGTGGTAGAGTCCTTTGGTAAATATGTGTTAATAGCATTGGTTATTCGTTTCCTTATAATTTTAGTAGCCTATAGTAAACAATTGGAATATTATTATTAAAACCGTGACGCTACACATATCATGTTAAACATACAATAAACAAATAAATGTTATTTTAATACAGTACTTCATAGTTCGAAAACAGTCTAGTTTGTATGCTATCCAATCCCCGCAACAAAAATTACATTTTTATGTAAGTTAAATAAAAATTAAGTACTGGAATAGTACGCCATGGTGTTTTCCGGCAGACGCGTGGTTAAAAAGATCGTCAATTACAGTAACCTGGTAATATGCTGTGTTTAAAATTTTATGTTATTTCAAAGTTATAAAATTAGTAAAAATCTGAAAATAACTGAATAGAAAAGAGTATTTTCTCTCTTTTTTTTTAATTTTTTCTTTCGAAGCCCACAAGATCATTAAAAATGCAAACGCGTGAGAAAACAACTTAATTTTTAAGCGAACTATTTAGAAATATACATATGTTGTAAACAATGGTTTTCAAAACATTTGAACTAACCTACACATCACAAGGACATCCAAGGAATATCCTATTGAAATCCTACGCTCTCACTGGCATATCCACATGATATCTGTAGGACTACCACATCAACTCTTTCGGGATGTCCTCTTCAAGTCCTTACAAGACCACTGCTGAATACAACTGCAGGATCTCCGTGAGATATCCTTGCAGGTTAAGTGGTAGTCTTAATGAAAATTAAATATAATAAATCCTTACTCGTTCCTAAAAATATATTTTTTTGTCTTTTTTCATCCTTTACAACAAACGTGTAGCGTTTCCATCGATATAAAATTTAGTAGCCTAAAGTAGTTAGAATAGTGGACTAAAGCAGCTGGATTCGATTACACAACCCTGTTGTATTAAGTTAAAGATGCTAACCATTACTACACTACATCACTTCGCTAACCCTCGTCCCAGTTTTTACCAATACAAGTTATAATGAGTAAGAAAAATTATCTTTATTGAGTGTTACAGATATTTTTAATATAAATATTATTATTAATAGTCTAATTCACTACGTATAAAAAAATTTCACAGCTATCTATCATTATAAAAATGTAATCAGAAATATCCAGATATGCTCATTAAGGTGTCTTGTTGAAATGTCGATAGTTATTCATTCCAGGAAAATCATGCTATGGACAACTTGGGCGAACATGTCCCACTATTTAGAACTTTCTTTTTTCGACATCGCATATTTCGTAATGCATTTTTAGGAATATATTATGCAATAATTCATTACAGTATACTCCACTAAATAAAACTATTAATTAACTGAAAAAATACGTGTGTGTTACCTTAACATAATTAACAATTTCAATTAAATTATCCATCCGGAAAACCTACATACACTCTCTTGGGATTGCCCATTGGGTGTATAATAGGAATACCCATGGCAGATAGGCCTACTTTAAGAATGTTCAGTGGATATACTTGAAAATTTTGCAAGAGTAAGTGTCACTGAAAGTCATTAAAATTACACATTTCAGTACTATATTTAGAGTATTTGAACCATTGTATTATTATAATCTAAGTATCGCTATTATATATAATCTAATATGCGTCTTAACGCAAAATATGTACCATAACAAAACACTATATATATCCATAGAACGCCCGAGATGTATTTCGTACTGTCGGGATATTTACAGGGATACCAATTGGGTTTCCTGGGCCGTATTAGAGTTATCTAATGTCTAATTTAATTAAGTGTTTTGTTGTTGTAATTATTTCTGCGAATGTATGGCGTTAAATGTTATACATTTGAATTGCTATAGCAGTAATATTTTTTTTTTCATAGAGAAACTCGAATATAATACCAACATAAAATATGCGGTTTCAACGTTTGTTTATTCGGTCGTTTAGAATGACACCTGTCAGCGTAAGATATTTTCGTCACATTTCGTGAACCACGAAAGTTAATCCGCGGAAGTGCTTTTTACACTGTAGTGATACGGCGTGCTATACATAACGTACGAATTTCAGAACAATGCAAGCATAAAAAAACGAAATTCTACGCATATCTGCATGTCGTTTGGTTGTGTACTCGCTCATTAAATATTTGTAAAACGTAAGATTTCCAAATATACAATTAAACTGTAAATAAGTATATCTTCAAGCAATCGCATTATTTCCATCGTTCCCAAACTTCATAGAAAAATAACTTAAAATTTCAATGGAAACATTTGATTTCCTCCGGTATCGAATGATATAGCTCGGGGTTCTTTCATAGAACCGAAACGGACTACTTGTTACAAAATGTGGTCTACAAACTGTACTTTGAATCCAATTTTTTAAACAACTGTCTGGATAAATTTCGTTATGAATTTATATAACTGGTAAAATTATTAAATATTCAGATACTGTATTTATACATAAAATATATGTTTTTACGAAGTGGTCAAGGTAATATGACATTCCTTTATTTAGCCGCTTTAGTGAGAATGTATTAAATTATCTTATAAATAAATGTTCTCAAATTATAAAACAGTTTTGTCACTGTGATTAAAATAAATTGTACATGGAGAAGAGATCACTTTGATGTTGAAATAAACTGTCCTTTATCTTAGGTTATCTGTAGTAAATACAATATTTTATAAAATAGCTGGTATAGGAATGACATCTTTACCAAATTTGATATTACAGAAGTGGTTATACTATGCCTTAAAACTTATATTTTTTAGCCTACTTTCCTCTAGGAAAGATAGGCTTATGAGATCGTGCGTCTGTCTGTCTGTCTGTATGTCTGTAAGTCTGTATGTATGTATGGATGTCTGTATGTCCCCCCCTAATAACTTTTTATACAGTTCACGGTAAATAATGAAATTATTACAGAATATTATGCCATGACTGGTGAATATGACGCAAGTTTTTT
>PNEQ01032482.1:0-10422 GCA_003012365.1 Medauroidea extradentata
GATACCTGTTATAGTATTTCATACATTTGCCACAGCATTATCTGTTACACACAAATTCACAGTATGGTTTGGTGTAGTAGTATCATCGAAGTTAGGATTTTCTGTTCATATATTCAGAAGTGTGAAAAGTTGTCCTTAAAAAGCTGAGAGATGATGATGTACAATATTATATGTGTGTACAGTAGGGATAAATGATGATTCATATGAAATAATGCTCTACTGGTTAATTTTATCAGACAGCACCAATATAGATGAATTAGTTCAGCTTTCAATATAACACTTTCTAAACTACCATAATGTATGTAGCAAGTCAAGGTAAAGCGAGTTCTGAAGACTTCGTTATTTTTTTCTTTTTAGGCAATTTGTACATTTTTGCAACTTGTTAATATAAACTTAACCGTGTCAGTAATAATCATTAAGTGCCTAAAAGTTAATAGGTCACAATACATTTTCTTCCAACGCTTCCGAAGTAGACTGTATTCAAAAGTGTCCATCGTCAGCAAACATCCTGTGATGAGTTTTTGAAGGTGGTGAAAACTAATAATGTAGTCTTTTAGCCTTTAAATCATTTGGCATTTTCTTTCCGATTGTATTTTCGCACTGCTGGGTGATAAGTTCATTACTTTTTTTAGATGCAATTTGAGTTAAGATAAGGGACTCTTTGTGATCCCCTTTTTTAAAAGCGCTGTGGTGTTTGAAGGAAGTGGGTGCCAGCCTCCTCTCACCTCTCCAACTTGGACCATTCTCACTTGCAGAACAATGGTACGTACTGCTAATTTTGGTTAGGATTCATCCGTACTAGCCAGTCAGTATGACACTGTACCTGTACAGCAGTTAAATATCCCTAAAAAAATTCCATCAGTGCAGTGCTAGTGGTGTAATTCGTTCAGAGCAGAGTGATCAATTTTACGACAGGAGCGGAAGCTCCCAACTGGTTTTTAATTTTGGGTTAGAAAAATTTTGCTTAAATTTTGTTGTCAACATCATCATTAATTTTAGGCGGCTTCCTAATGTAACTATTTTGTTATGTTTCTTTTTAACGGCGCAGTTCACCTCAGTTTTTAACGTCTTTATTTATTTTTATATTTGTAGGCTACCAGATATTTTTTTCTTATTTAGACATAAATTATGATATAATCTTCCTCTTAGGAAATTTTTGTATCTCTTAAGCCTGGTTACACCAACGATAACATTGCTAATAACACATGTTTTTAACAAAGTTATTAACAATGTTGTAAAAATGCTAGAAATTGTTGATTTGTTGTCAACATTGTTGCCAACATTCTGATATTAACTTTCTTAATATTTATAAAAAATGTTAATAAAATTTGTTGCCAACATTTGCTAGCAACAAAAGTTATGAATTTTAGAAACATGTTAATAACTTTGTCGCCGACAATGTTGATAATATTATTTTCCCGGCCCGTTCTAGGGCAGTCTAGATCATAGGATGTTGTAGGCATTTTTGTCATTAACATTGCTATTAACTTACAGTCACCATTCTTAGAACTTTGTTAATAACATTGGTGTTTTCAGCAATGTTAATAAGACATTTGCTATCAACATTGCTGTAAAATAGTGTACCATTGCTTAGGATTTGTTGATAACATTTTATAATTAACATATTGTAAGTAACATTGTTATGTTATTTTTTCGGTGTAAACTGGCCTTTATAGTTTTTGCGTAATGAGTCGTAAACGTCAAAATTTGAAGTTTACGGTTTTGTGCACGCCACTAAAACCAACTAACATACCGAACAGAAAAAATTCACAATGTATAATAAGAATGTTGTTGGCTATGATTTGACATATATATAACAAAAAAAATACTGTTGTATTTAATAAAAAAAATTCTGAGTTTTGAAATGAAAATTTACAAATTTCAACAATTTTTAAATATACAAAACTATATATATTTTTTGTTTTTATGTGTGTAAAATCACAGCCTACAATATTGCTACACACTATGAATTTTTTTGGTTTGGTATGTCAGTTGGTTTTAGTGGCGTGCATAAAACCACCAAGTGCAAATTTTGACGTTTACGACTCATTACACAAGAACTTTAAGAGATGTAAAAATTTCCTAATAGGAAGATTTAGTCGCAATTTATGTCTAAATTAAGAAAAAAAATATCTGGTATAAATATAAAAATATTAAAAGACGTTGAAAACTGAGGTGAAGCCCCCTTAATGTTTTTCACTAGTTAACCTTTCTCCTTCCAATTTGGCAAATTCTATCCAGTACCTTTTGAGGGTAATAAATATGTACTGCTTGTAACTATAACATTGGGAATACAACACTAACCAGCCAACATTAAAAGTAGGACAGAGGAAATGGTTAAAGAGTTACATTTTAAAAAGGTTCATGAAAACTCAACATGACCTTCCAAGCGGTTATAATAATGACTAGCATATAACGCCCCGAAAATTGGCAGCTACCCTATATGTGAGCATTTATGATATGATTACCTGCAGCCTTATAAAGATCATACGAGGATTCTTTTTGGTACAGTATATTTAGCTAAGCAAATTGCTTTGAGCAGAAGAAACACTTGTATTAACACAACAGATTTACTGGTTTTAATAAACAACACCAAAAATAACTGATAACACAAAATCATGTCAAACACACTGCAACATCATTCCAAGACTTTGTGGCAAAGTCATCCAGAAACGATGCAGCAACGGCATTTGGAAACGTGCGGTAAAGACATCTGGAAATGTGCAGCAAAGACATCTAGAGACTCGCAGCAAAGACTTCTCAGCAAAGACATCTTGAAACGTTGCAGCAACGTCTCCCTGCAACGTTGTATGAACATCCCCTTGCAAATTTGCAGGAACGTTCCCCTACAACGTGGCAGCAACGTCTCCTTGCAACATTGCAAGCAGGTCCCCACACAACGTTGTAGCAACGTCCCCACGCAACATTGTAGCAACGTCCCCATGCAACATTGTAGCAACGTCCGCATGCAACGTTGTAGCAACGTCCCCACGAAACGTTGTAGCAACGTCCCCACGAAATGTTGTAGCAACGTCCCCACGCAATGTTGTAGCAACGTCCCTACGCAACGTTGTAGCAACTTCCCCACGCAACATTGTAGCAACGTCCCCACGCAACATTGTAGCAACATCTCCACCCAACGTTGTAGCAACGTCCCCACGCAACGTTGCAGCAACCTCCCCATGCAACGTTGCAGATTTGTGACATCTGGATGTTGTAGCAACGTTGTGGCAACTTTGTTACAACGTAAAGAAACGTTGTGACAACGTTGATTATTTTGGGCTAAACGTTGTAGCAACATTACCACAATGTCGCTGTGCTGTATGGGTAATTAACCAGGACTTATCTAACTTATTAGGCCCTCTGCAGTCTGCCTTAATACTGGGAGACCTAAATGCTGAACACCCCTCCTGGAACTCAAGTGTAGCCACGACTAATGACAGTAGGTTATATACCCACCAGTTGCGCCATGACTATATGGTGTGTGCATCAGACAACCCCACCTGGTATCCTGATGATGTAGGCAACAGGAAGCAACCAGATGTACTAGATATAACTATTTATAAAAACATTAGCTTTGTGTATGAACTAGAAGTACTATACGAGCTTACGTCTGACCACTTACCAGTCCTCCTGCTAATAGAGAACACAAGAGCAACCGCCAATCAAATGCACACTACTCTCCAGTACTCTAAAGCAAACTGGCCCGCCTTGCAAGACTACATGGAATGGGAGCTGAACACTCCAGAGCATATCGATTCACCTGAGCAGGTTGATGAGTGCGTTGCTTCACTCACTAGCACAATAAAGACCGCAGTTGATAGGTTTATCCCTAGAAAGGCATATGTATCCAAGCCACGAACACTGCCACAACTTATTCGTGACTTAATTACAGCCCGCAACAATGCCCGCCGGCACTGGCAACGGACAGGGTCCCTTCATCATAAGAACTGCTTCCGAAAGCTACAGGAGCAGATAAAGAATGAAATATTCAATCATAGGTGTGCAGAGTGGCAAGACAAAGTTTCTGCCCTCAGTACAGAGGACAACAGCCTGTGGCGAATGACACGAGGCTTGTTAAATAAAGCTATCGACATGCCCCCCCCCCTCCTTAAGGACCCTGATGGCAAGGCTTATTCACCCCAGGAAAAGGCAACACTGCTAGCAGACACACTAGCAGCTGCATTTCAGCCCAACCAGGATCCCTCATACTCTGATCACACCAGGAACATTGAGGAGAGAGTCGCTACACTCATAGCGGAGGTTCCTAGAACAATGCCTGTGTTGACCGATGGGACTGAAATTAAGCGCATTGTACACAGCCTGACACCGCACAAAGCACCTGGATATCACGGCATTCAGGCCCTTGTCCTTAAGAAGCTGCCCCAGTCAACCCTAGATGCTATTGATGAGTGCATCAATGGCATAATGCGCACTCATCACTTCCCTGACCAATGGAAGTGTGCCCATGTCATTCTCTTCCCCAAGCCAGGGAAGGATGCCACTTTCCCCCAGAACTATAGGCCAATTAGCCTACTAACTGCCCTGTCCAAACTCGCCGAGCGCATTCTGCTCAGCCACATTTAGATGCACCTTGGACAGAATAACATCCTGCCAAATGAGCAATTCGGCTTCAGACGTAGTCACTCTACAACCAACAGCTTGTTCGTATTGTAGAGCATATAATGCAAGGCTTCAATCAACGCAGGTACACTGTCGCTGTATTCCTCGACATAGAGAAAGCTTTCGACAGAGTATGGCATTCCGGGCTAGTGTATAAAAAGCACAGAGCAGGCAATACCGACTGCTATACAAAATTAGTGCATTGCTACTTAAGTGAACGCAGCTTTGTAGTTACGCTACCTGGAGCAAGGTCAGTCCCTTACACTATTAGGGCAGGAGTGCCTCAGGGCTCCATTTTCGGCCCAGTATTGTTTAACATATACATAGCTGACATACCCACCATTCCCACAACCCAGCTTGCAAGCTATGCAGATGATACAGCTGTGTTTGCAACTTCTTGGTGTGCCTCCCTTGCTGTAACCAAAGTACAAGAAGCATTACAGGCCCTGGAGGCCTGGTTCACACTCTGGCGCATCAAGATAAATGTAGGCAAGTCAGAAGCAGTTGTATTTGCCCGAAGACAAATTCCTCAAGCTCTTCCCCAGACCTCCCTGTTTGGCACGCCAATCGAGTACTAACCCAAGGTTAAATATCTTGGAGTCATGCTAGACTCCAAACTAACCTGGAAGGCTCATACCAATGCTAAGCTACGACAGGCAAATGCCCAGCTAGCCCAGCTATACCCTCTCCTCAATAACAGCCACAATTTGAGAACTAAATCTGGGATCAGATTGTACTCAGCCCTAGTTAGACCTATATTGACATATGCAGCCCCAGCCTGGGGATATGCTGCAAAGTGTCATATGCACCCACTAGCAGTGCTCCATAACAAAGCCCTCAGAAGGGCCGCAGGAGCACCAAGATATACGTCCAATGTAGTCCTCTACAATGAGCTGAAATATCCCTGGCTCACAGACCATATCCAGCACTTGACTCGTAACTTCTATAAAGCTGCAGCCAAGTCCACTAATCCCCTAGTGCTCGCACTAGGGAACTATAACCCAGCAGTGCGCATGAAGTACAAAAAGGCCGGAACACATCTTGTGCGAAAAACCACCGTAAGCTCCTCAAAAGAACATCACCAGGGTGGAGAAGAAGCCGACTCCAAGAAGAAGTCGAACCAACCTGGGAATCAAGTAAAACTCGCAAACTTGCCCAAGCTAGAACTGCAAATGTCTTAAATATACTAATGCATCGCGGTTATCAGCCATGGCATTTCGCAGAGAGCGCATGGCCCAGCAAGGGCTCTCGTACTGCACAACTGAGCCATGGCTGCACGTAATTAGATATGCACTGACCTTCTGTCAATGCATCGTGGAATCAGTCATGGCACTGTAGAGAGCGCGCATGGCCCAGCGAGGGCTCTCGTATTGCACAACTCAGCCATGACTGCGTGGTAGGCATCAAGCAATTAGATATGCATTGATAATCCATCAATGCATCGCGAAATCAGTCATGGCACCGCAGAGATAGTATGGCCCAGCGAGGGCTCTCGTACTGCACAACCGAGCCATGACTGTGTGATAGGCGACAAGAACCTCTCGCCTAAAATGGGACCGCTGGCACTCATGCCCTCCCTTCGGGAAACTTAGGTTATTTCCCCTAGTTTAAGTAGAGTTAAGCTTAATTTAAGTTTATCTTTTTCAGCTGGATCATGAGCCCTCCCTGCTCGTCTTTAATTTTCGCCTTGTAACACAACTTACAAAGCTTGTAATACATAGCATGAATTCTATCTTTTCTTCCTAGCATGGAGAACCCACCTCGCATGTCTATCATCATGGGTTTCCTCCCGTGACCTCTACAGGATTAGCTCCCAGATAAATTTGAGGGAAGCGCCAGGCCACAAATGCTAGCTTGGCGCTTCATAACCTCACAGTCGGCCATTTGAACCATGTTCCTCCTTAACCCAAGCTGCATGCAGTAGTTAGAGCGTATAGGTCGCAGGCCTGGCACGCTGCTACACCTCCTGCTCCCTCCTAACTCCTTGTAGTTATACACTAACCTAGGGCGGTCGCCCCTTCTGGGCCACCAAAAAAAAGTATTTTTGGTTATGTTGGTTTGTGAACTGTCAATATTATTATGTGTAACAACAGTTGCATCAAAAAACAATATGCAGTAACGGAGAAGACTTCGTAACATAAAAGACAAACTAATTTTGCATTTAAATTGTTTTAGAAATGTGTTAGCGTCGTGAAATATAACACGTTATGGTAAAATAAATCCTAAAAGGCATGATAATTTATATTCATTTGAACATTTTCTTGCATTGTTCTGTAAATACAATTTATTGCTAGGATATAATTTAAGAAAACGGCTTTATATGCTGTTTTATTTTACGTTTTTCGAATTGACATAAAATACACGTCGTGATAAGTCCTATACGTGGAGGTATGTCCTATACTACTTGCACAATCTCTGTATATGACGTAGTCTACAGGACAATAAAGAAATTGAAAATAATTGATAAGATGCCGCCATATTTGTTCCAAACCTGGCAAACGTTCAGGTTAATTACACCTTAAACTAAAGTTTTTTTTACTCGGCCTTGACCTGGCGACTCTTTAGGTTAGTTCACAATTAAAAACTTTATGATTAAGAATTATGCAGTAAGCGCCAATCACACACACGGAAAAATGTCTTAAGTAATTCTGGTTCATAATAAAAGTGTTAATTCTTAATTCCAACCAATAACAACCCGACTACTCTGCTTTCTTCAAACACTTGAAATTACTGTAGATTCCTCAATATATATCATCGTCAGTTGTCCAGAATATCGCCAAGTAATGGTATAGATGAAAGACCAATGTATAAAAATGTTATAAATTAAAAATGGCATCTCCATGTTCATTACTTGAATAACAGTTCTCGTACAGTTGGGTAATCACATTACACAGAGGCGGTACGTATACACCCAAGATAACTTCACTTATTCCTAATGTGCAAATATAAATTAACAAATTTAAATTACTAAAAAAAATATATTCCAAGTGAGTTTTGAACCATCTACCTTGAGGTCAGCAACTAAAACTTTACCTCTTTTTTTTTTTATTAAAAAATGTTTGGCACAATGGCAAGGCTAACGCCTCGCCACTGCACCAAACATCCCCCCCCCCTTTAAGTTAATTAATGCATTTCCCCAGTAACTTGTTGTATTGTATAGTTGTCGTTGTAATTGTAAGTTGTCTTCTGGCACACAGACAAGACGAACACAAACACCCAGTCCTGAACCCGAGGAGGTGGTTGTAAATGCCACCTCCCCGGCCGGGAATCGAACCCGGGACCCTTGCCTCAGCAGCCAGGAGCGCTAAGCACTGAGCCAAGTGGCCAGACTACATCTGAGCCACCGAATACTTCATGTCGATAGGGCTTCTAAACAAGTATTTCAATTTGTTGAGCGTCTGCACTAGTACATGTAACAAACATGTATTTCTGTTATTTTAGCTAGAATTTCCATTAAATCAGATTAACATTTTTATAATTAATAATATGCCGTGTATACGAAACAGTAATATACTACGAGTTGTTAGCCAGCCAAATTGGTTTTTAAAAGCTTTTCAAACAGCTATTCTGTTGTTAAACTAAAAATAAATATAAGCTAAACTGCATTTTTTTTAGCTTGAAATGATCATAATATGCCAAATCCATCATATATAGCACCACACCATATTTAATGTATATTATTTAAATATCCGCCATGTTTATTTAACTTCCCGAATGCTCTGATTGGTTCATTCCCTTAATTCTTACGGAAAAATAAAAAAATTCGCTATATCTGTTACTTCTTAAGTCATGGCCAACACGCCACACGACCTGTTAAGTTCTGTTGCGAATCGGTATGTTAAGATATACACTTTCTATTCTTAAAGGTCGGTTTACGATGCAAACATGAAGGCAATAACCGAAACCGTAACACCCTGAACGAGTGTAAGAACGAAGACACGCGGTTTACGATTGCCTTGTGCGTCCATGTAGTCTGTTAGAAAATGGCCGCTGGTGTCAGCTGTTCGTTATTTTGTTTCGGTTCGGCCGCTATAATTTTGTGTTTCTTGTTAATCTGACGTATTTGATGTCATAATTATTAGATATGGTAAATTTCCTACGTTTTCCGTATTTGTTGTGTTACTTTCTTTTTTTCTCCTTTAGCCATAGTTAAATATGTGACGTGTTTTATTATTCTAAACCTGTTTTGCCAAACTGCCTTGGAAATGTTTTAGAGCAAATTATTTCCTAAAGCATTCCTTGTAAATATGTGTTGTATGGCAACTGAAACCATAAAGGTATCTTAATTCGCGCATTACCTTACCCTCCTAACCTTACTTGTAACTCAATCCCACACTGCTTACGAACTGCGCAAAACAAAGAATTTCATGACAGAATGCTAGCTGCTGTGTTATTCCTGTGTTTATATTTAAGTAAAAAATACCCTGCAACAAATATGATGTAGTTCATCTACATCAGTATAGGGTTAATTTACATCATACAAATAAACATAGTTTTAGTATTAATTATCTTATTGTAAACATAAAAATGTATGTAGATAGGCAAATTATCACGTTAAATTATAAAGACATAGCTCAATATTTCTTCATATAACAGCACAAATAAGTACATCCGCTTTTTGATGGCGTAAAGTAGGCCTAACCTAACTGCATGGTTATGTTACACTACACTCGTAACATCCAAAAAGTTTCGTTAGTTGGCCTGCCTTTTTCAATAATTTCATTTTCCAAGAATATTACTTTTCCATTATATTGTTAACCTAAGGTGGTTAAAACGATTTGGCGAAAATTTTACCGAATTTGAAGGCCGAAGGTATAGGCTACATTCAATACGTTAATTAAATAATTGTACTCCACATATATCAAATACACGCATACACTTTTATTTTAACTTTGTGATAGGTGTGAAGACATTAAGAAGGAAGCAACAAGTGTATCTCATCCCATACAGCACGCCTGGTTGCAAAAACGTTGCTGCTACGTTACATTGTTTCAATTTGGTTGCGAGGCTGTTTGGAACGTTGTGTCAATGTTCCAAATGCTGTCAATGTCGCAGGAATGTTACTGTAAAATTATTTGTCTGGCTGTAACGTTGTAGTAACGTTTCAGGTGGCCATATACTATTGATTCAAAATTCTTTCGTTATTAATGCATCCAAATTTGACAGTAACTGCGTTTTTAAGGTGATTATTGGTTTTATTCAGTTATATTTAATCATATTATAATTTAATGTAGGATTGTTCTAGTGAAATATTTAGAATCTCTTCGATGTTAGTTTATGTAAAGTTGCGTCTTTTACTTGTATTGTTCTGGTACTGGTTTTGCATTGTTTATATTTTAATGTATTTGGAAGACCCTTTTTTCTATATTATTGATAATACTTCGAGTTTTGTAGTAATAAGGTAGGAGAAATATCAAGAAAGAGTATTATTATTATTAAAATTCCTGTGATTAGTTAGAACTCTGCAATATGTGTGGTTTGTTCATGAAATTATTTTCCAAGTTCGTATCGGTTAGCCAATCAGTTCCTAACCTATTTGTAGTGAATTTACTTCAAATAAATTAACCGAAGTATATACAGGTGTCTCGTGTATCGAGTTAAAATAATTGACTAAGGTTAGGTACTATGTGGTAAAGTATTAAAATCAGTATGTTAACATACAGCACGCTTGGTTGCAGAAACGTTGCTGCTACGTTTCATTGTTTCAATTTGGTTGCGAGCCTGTTTGAAACGTTGTGTCAATGTTCCGAATGTTGCCAATGTCGCAGGAATATTACTGTGAATTTATTTGTCTGGCTG
>PNEQ01032483.1:0-10422 GCA_003012365.1 Medauroidea extradentata
CATGCCGGTTAACTCCGTCAACTTGAACTAGCCGCAACAAGCTACTACACTCCACTCTCCGCGCTCGGGCCCGCTCGAAACACAATCGCGCGCCCCTAGCGGCTTTTTACATAATTAACAGTCAAAGAAGCCCGTTCCCAAAGATAACACATTACCATACAAAGTACAAATAATGAATAATACAAACCCATATATATATATTTTTTTTATATCTGCCAAGTTACGACATATTTATAAAATTATAGACATACTAAAATACTTTTCCTAATTTGGTGTATATTAACACGTCTCGTCCACCGTGACATTACTAGATACTCATTCCTGAGACGGCCACGTCTCAGTCCTATTAAAGTAAAAATCACGATGATAGGCCGTCGGGTTCGAGCTCTATCGACGTTTCTTCGGAAACACATTTCACCCTTTTTCACCCCCTTAGAGGTCGAATTTCGAAAAATCCCTTCTTAGTGCTCGCCTACGACCTGAAGGGAACCCCCACAAAAAATTTCACGATTCTAGGTCCAGTAGTTTGGGCTGCAGTTTGATATGTCAGTCAGTCAGTCAGTCAGTCAATCAGTCACCTTTCATTTTTATATATATAGATTAACGCTTGTACGGACATACAAAGTTTGGCAGCTTACGTGTGTAACTAGGAGACGTGTAGTTAGACAATACCCATAGTGTACCCTGAAACAGTCTCACTACCACTTTAATACTGTCAGCATTATACTGAACTAGCCGGTCAAAAGTCGAATTATTTTGGAAGAAACATTACATGACAATATATTACAGTAAGGCTTGCTGGTGCACATTGCTTTTTTAATCATTAAATCATTTGTTCACATTAAATTGTATAATTGAATCTGAAGGCCATGTTTAGTCAATAATTAAATATTTACAATTTTGTTGCATGTAATTCTTTCTGGCACCCACTTTTCTACTTAAATTAGCACTAGGCTATGTAGTTTAGCCATGAACTGATTACAGTAAACTTCTAGTGAATACGTACTTGTTAGCATTAGTTAGTGTTTGTAGTCATGTGTTCAGACAAACACTACAAGGCTCATGCTACGTGCACACTACTGCGTTTTCTGTAAGCGTATCCAGTATCGACTGTTAAAAGGTAATTTAACAAACTTAAATGGTAAAGGGTCAACGCTTACAATATATATGTACACGTATACATACATATACAGTCTGTTCACTTTAAACTGAGCACTCGCCAACACTTACAATAACCAACAACTGTATTTTATTGTGACCGAAAATGTTACGTTTTGAGGGCAGCGAAATGTTTACACTGGGTTTAAGTTTAATGGAATTTTTAAAATTGAAAGTAGTGAAAATGGATGCACAGTTGCTGAAAGAAAGATTTACACAGTGCGCACTTTATCGTGTAAACACACACACACACACACACACACACACACACATATATATATATATATATATATATATATATATATATATATATATATATATCGAGATAGTAAAGGATAGAAGCGGGAGGAAAGGGGAAGGTCCTTCGCCTGTCTTCTCACACGCCTCAGGGCACAGGAGCTATAAAAGGCAAGGAGCGACTTGACTGGACGTCTAGCTCACTTTCTCACAAGATGTTGACGTGAGTGGAGAGCTTAGCCAGACTGCGATCAAAGAACCATGTAAGGAAGTGCCCATGCCCGCTGGAACAATGCCTCGTTCCAAGGCTGCCTCATCTCTGACGTCTCTCTCAGTCGAGTAGAAAGTTATCCCAGCCACGTCGCATATAAGTCGAGATTTTACCCTATTTGACTAATCCAATAACAATTATGCTCTTGTAATATTGATGCGCCTGTTATGGAACTGCAGACACGTCTGTTTGTTCTAGATATGAGAATTGTTCCTCTGGAATATTGACATGCTATTATGCAACATTCTGTATATCAGTATACTGGTAATTATAGTAGGCCGTCCACGATAAAGGAACACTGCTTACGGGCGCCGCCCACCCGCGCGTGATAGCTCAAAAGCTACGAAGCCGTAAGGTCGACCTTGAAGCGCACATCAAAGGCCGCGTCGCCTCAACAAGCCAAGCGGTGAAATAGCGTGCAAGGTTCCCGCCGAACGGTTTTTTCTATGGGACACTAAGCGGTGACCATATAATTGTATTGATGGAAAGTCTGTAACTAAGTTCAGTGCAGGTCGCAACCTGAGTTTCACATACATCTGGTTAGTACATTTTGTAGTACGGTAGACTGAAAAGGCCGTTTTTAGCCATGTTGGAGGGCTTAGAAACTGTGTTTTTGAGCGTCACGTCTTAACAATGAGGTTACGACCTTGTATTAAGTGTGTTTTCTTTTCGTACGTTGGCACAATGGACACACGTGGAATATTTACGTAGGAAAAACCTGTTTACGAACACACTGCAAGGCGTTTGAAGCGTGGAGGTAGGCGGCCGCCTTAAGGTTTCCTTTCAGCTGTTTTGCAGCATTCTTTACAAATTTTTATGTGAAAATTTCCATTTAACAAATAACCCGTGTAAAAGTTCCATCACTCTCAAAATTGAACATTTACGGGCCCAATAAAACACATTTCTTATTTATTATAAATTCTGCTGAGTGATCAGTTTGGAGTTAACCTGCCTATAACTGAACATCTTCGAGTATAACAGAACACGCTTGACAGGCTACATCGTCGTTTCTTCGTTAGGAGAGGACTTGCCTATATGTCTAAGGCTACGATAAAACATATTCTTGAGAAGTCATCTTTCAAAGCGTTCACTTTTATGTGACAAAATAAATAAATATCGTATTCGAAGGATACCCGAGGGCCAGGATATCGCACCCGAACTGCAAACTTACGACTGGACGCTCGTTGTTAACTGCTTGACCCAAAGGATGACGTGAAATGAGGACCTACAATAGAGAAACGCCGGAATGGAAGAGTAGGGGAAACGGGAGGTCCCGAGAAAACCCGCCGAACAGCCACATCGTCCGGCACGATTCCCATATACCACAGCTGAATCACCTTGTGAGAAATCAATACACTGTATACCTGCTATTATGTTCAACAGCCTTCTAAAGCTGGTTTTACACGCATGCAATTTCCACGCAATATGCTGATATTGCATTGCAGCTCAGACACACAATTCTTGGAACCTCACATGCAATGCAAGCGGCGGTGCAATCTCGGCAAATACAACATGCTCTATATTTTGATGCAAGTTGCGTGGAACAAGCAATGTGATTGGCCATTCACTGAAGTAAATGTATGCACGTAGTTGTGAGTATAAACAAAAATAACAAACACCATACAAACATGGAATCGACACCAGTGTGTTTTTTTTTTTGCAGTTTTTGGATGAATACAAAATAATGTCCAGCACACTATAAACCAAAATCACTAAATTATCACAACAAACATTTATGAGAGAATGTATTAAAGGTGGTGGCCGCGTCTGTATCGGAAGTCCGGGGAAAGACTACCGTGCCACTGAAGAGATAAAAAAAACCAAGTTCCTACATGGTTCACAATTATTTTAATTTTTGCCAGATAACATTTCCATCACGGCAAGTGTAGCCTACATCATGTGCTTTTAGGTTATCCATTTGTTCTAAACTTTTGGCGGGAAGAAAACAATTTGCATGTATAGCTTGGGGAAATTGCGCTGTGTAAATGGCCTATGAGAGATTGCATGCAATTATTGCACGAGCGATTGCATGCAAGGAGCTGTGCGAGAAATTAATTGCGTCGTGTAAAACCAGCTTAAAGGAAGCGCATAATATTGAACTACTAGAAGGCAGTTGGATCGTAGCGTGATTACAGCGCACATCTCGCGTCACGTGGGCAGACATGACATGCGGGAAGTCCACACATGACATCATGAGCTCCGGGAACATGACCCACGGACCGGGACTTACTGCTCGTCTTAGCACGCTTCTTCCCAGAAAACATTCCCTAGAGCATTGTTTTGTTTCGTGTTTTCTTCGTCATTTGTACTGCAAGATAGCGCTACTAGGTGCCTACCAAGTAATATGCGCGGACGTGTAGTTCTTTGAAACGACGGAGACTGATGTCTCCTTGAGTACCTGTTAAGGGATTGACTTCTGGCCGACAGTGAAGTCGCTTGAAGCGTAATCACAACTTGAGACAGAATGGCCAAAGAAGTGGAACAAAAAATTGACAATGTGCTGTTGGAAGTGGAGTGAAGAGATTTCGGTCAGCGCTGATGACGGATGATATGAGGTTAGAATGGAGCAGCGTCGGAATGAAGAACTACTGAGGAAACGGGAGATCCGCAAACGGCATAGCCCCGCGTGATTCCCACACACAAGACTCCGGGATAATAGGCAGTGTAGAGATTAGCATTCGTTGAGATGTTGAGAAACCTCACAGAACAGTTCATATAATTCACAGTACTGCAATTAACTTAGATTAACTTTTAATGCGTCAGCTATCTATTGCATGCACCCCACGTTTATCGTTTTAACTCTTACAAGAATTCACATATATCTTTTAAAAATTCACAATCACAAATTTTAGGACAATCTGTATGATTATATGGGTTAGTCCGTTTTAAAAAAAAATTGCTGTATTAATTTGTTTTCTTTAGATAATTATTTAGACTTAAATGGCATGGAAAACATTATTCACGTGCTGCTAAGTATGAACGTTAATATAGTAAAACATTATAGTTGGCACTATAAGCTCGAGCAGTGCAATAGCGAATGATTGTTGAAGGAGGGCCTGTAGTATGGGTTGAAGTTGTACAACTTCAGCGAGTGGTCTTGTTTTGTCAAAGTTGTTTGTGTTTCTACGAAGAAAATCACTGAAAACCAAGTTGGCACAGCTACACTTCTTACAACTACCAACTATTATAAAGTTCTATTTCTACAAGGAAATATTTGTAGTTGAACTTACCTTTATTTTAATAAGCAGCTTTCCAATGAATATATTTGTAAAAATAAAAAAAAATTATAATATTGAGAGCAAATATGACACCCATATTTTAACTTATATTACTTCACGAATAAAACATCAAGTTTAGAATATCTGAAGATTCCACTTGTTCACAACTATCAAATATAGAATGTTTACATAGGTGCGTTTCCTTTGATACAGGATGTACAGTCTCGACAAGCTCGACTCGACAAAGCAGAAGAAGCAACAAAGGCACGATAGAAATATTTTTAACGTGGCATCTTGCCCTTACAGCTCATCATACTAAAAGTATAGATATAATTTATAATCGTTTCGATGGCGATATTATAATTATTTAAACAGTAAAAGATTCTATCAGCAAAGAAAAATGTTTCTTTAGAGTAAAAACATATCTTTGGTGATACTCAATTTTTAAAGATTTTTTGTAGCAAAAAAAAACTATAAAACTTGTATAAAAACAACTAATTTTGCAGTAGGACTGTTTAAGCGTTGTGATAGAAATTATTTGTTATTCTTTACAAATACCATATTATTTTAAGAAAAATATCTTTTAAACGAAGATTATTTGCTGTGTTTCATATACAAAAATATTTTATTTGTTGTGACAAAGGTCTGAGCGTTGCAAAAAAAATATATTTTTGAGTGTAGAAGACGTTGGGCTGCATGCCATTTATTTTTTTATGTTGGCGGTTATTATCATTGATCAAATAACGTAATTTTTATGTATTTAAAATGTGGATGTAGCTGTTATTATAGTTAGGTTTATCTCGAACGTATAATCCTGACTGGGATAATTTTTCCTTCTAAGAAGGAAAATGCACCACAGTTGGATATAATAAACTATTACATTTGCAATGTTGCACACACTGTTTGAAGTGACACAAGATAAACAAAATATATTTTCTAATCCAAAACAGCAGGTCGTACGGAGATGTTCGTCGTGCTGTTCAGCCGAATATTGTTTTTGATTGGCTGCTCGGTTTGTATTGTCGAGTCCCAGACTTCACATTTATCTCGTCAGGACAATATATTTAAATTTCAACAAGCTGGCATTAACACGAACTTTCACAATGAGTAGAGATGAAGGTATATCGCGAAAATATGTTGTGCTAACATACTCTTGAAAACACTATAGTTTCTCACAACGTGTACGATTGGGTAATACATGGCTCACATTCCATTGAAACTATTCGATCTATAGAAAAATATGATATCCAGTCCTTTAAACAGATACAGATATATTCGTTTGAATTGCCGCCATACTTTCTGCAAAATAAATTATAGTGTCGAAGCGTAAAGTTCCATAGAATGACTAAATAAATATCGTGAAAACCCGAGGGGCAAGGTTTCACACATAGAACTTCAGACTTACTGCTGGGCCTTGTAGGTAAATGCTTGCCCAGAAGAATGGCCTGAAGTGAGGACCTACGACAGAAATGTGGTCTGAAATGAGAAGGGTGTGGGAAAAGGGAGGTCCCTGAGAAAACCCGTCGACCAGTGGCATAATCTGGTATGATTCCCATATACGAACTTTCTGGGACTAATCCTGCCGTGAATCGAGCCAAGATCTCCTCGGTAATAGGTGAGCTGATATAATTATGGTACTTGTTTACAGTGAATGTCCACCGTCTCCTGTGCATTTACAACAGCAAAACACACATGTACACAGTATTGCCTATACTCTAGGCTGTGAACGCTGCGCTGATTCCTTGCGTTATAAACGAAAACGATAGGCCCTAGATAGTTGCAACAAGAGGATTGTTTTGTTACATACGTCTCATAGCTCAATATACCTTCATCATATGTTCGCGAATTTCTCGACTTTACAAAGTTGTATGCAAGTAAAGGGTGGCCACCCCTGTTATTTTCATCAAGGTGGAAAGTATTTCACAGAATCCGTTATGTATCAGAAGAGCCCAACAACATATAGCGATGTTCATATTATTATCCTTCCAAGACATTTAATTTGCCATATTTTGGGAAAATATAATTTTAGAATCGAAATTCAAAGGTTTGTTTCTTCGTTAATATTCGAATTTGTGAAGACGTGTATACACATAGGCGTCGCATATCCGAAGCTTGTTTTGTTTTGCAGTGTTTTTGAGAATTCGCGTGCTCTTACTTAACTAAACAAAATCTGTTTCAGTTAGGAAGGTTAGAATTTGATATTAAAAAAATTCTGGGCACAGTTATAAAAACGTTATTTTTTTAATATAAAATGGGTTTCCTGCAATCCTATGAAAATCAAGCCTTTCGTAGTTATGGTGCACAACATCGTATTTCCCACCATACGGATATATCAGAAGAAAACTCACATAAGACTATCGAAAGGCCTACTCTCAAAACATCACACCCATCAAAAGTTTTATTTCTGAAAATGGCTTTTTAACACAGCTCGACTTTAAAACGAACGGGATCTTACATATTTTTGTACGACTACGCACTCAACTTTGCTGCTTGCATTTCGTAAACCTGTGTGTTATCGTCTATAAAAAATAATGCAGATGAAAATGTGTGTTTTATAGTAACACTTAAATAAGTGTTATTAGTACACACTGACACAAAATAATACAATTGAAGGGAATGGGTAAAGACGATGGCAACTCACAATCTTTATAATATTCTATTTTTATGCACGAAGACAATGATAATCCCGTTCTGAACATTTCTGTATAAAATATTCAACAATATGACCACAAACGACAGCCAGTGCCGTGATAATTCTATTGCAGGCCACAACTGCATAGCTTATTACGCCTATTAAGTTGTCATATATGTATATATATTATTGTGTGGATGCTTTTTTCTCATTTGCTGTATACTATAGTAACTAAAAACATAATTCACGAACAACAGTGATTTTAATTAGATTTTTATGTCAAATTGTACTTAATCTTTAAATATTCTTACTCTGTTGTGATAAATTGTGTGTTATCATTGTCTCACAGCTTGCCCTTCAAACATGTAACTAATTTTTTAAGTTAAAAGCCTCTTAACGGAAGGTTTTTATTTACCGTCGTCTGACTGCGACGGTACTTTTAATCAGTACAGTAAGTGAGTTACCGCGTGAAGCCGCATATTCCCAGCTGGCTGACAGAAACACGACGCGTCAGTCCAGAGCCAAGAACACGCGTCAGTCCAGAGCCAAGAACATAGCAGTCAGCTTAGCCCTTATAGCTCCCATTCGAGAGTGCCTCAACTGCTCATAACTTGTCCAGGTGGGCGGCGCCCATATTTGCGACTGTTTGAAAGTGCCACATGTAAACTGCTTCTCTGTGGCAGTTCATTTGCATGCAAGTCGCTCGAGTCGACGTCTTTGTGAGTGGACTGGTTTTCAAGCTCAACTTTCTCGCACAGCAGTTTGTTTCCCCCGGATCTCTTACGGAAGAAAAAAACAATATCGCCTCGCGCGACGCTAGGTTTACAAAGCGAGTTCCTTGCACATAACACGGCGTAGGAAGGTATAACTTATAAGTAGGGATAGGAAAATTTTTCCTTATTTATTATTGGCCTGCAGTCGTCGAATTTGTGCCAAAATTTTTTTAAACAAACAGTGTCTATGCTATGTTAATTTTTTAAAGACTAATGACACATTAGTTTCAGCTAATCATGCAATTAAGGAAATTCTCATCATTAATCAATTAATTATCCAAATCTATATAATTTTTTTTATCTAGAGTGAAATTAGACTACAAAGTAAAAAAAAAATGTCAAAACTGTACAACAGTTTTCCGATATCTGCTCTCGTTTAGGAATATAAAATGAACGTGAAAACAGTCGAAATGATGAATGATGGCATAATCTCTGACTAGTAGTGCTTTCCTTGGAGATGTTACCACCTTGTGGTTTACCCGCGGCAGGAACGGAACATCAGCCAGATTATACGTGTAGTCCAGGGTAGATGCTGGGAGTAATTACTTCATGAACGAGCCACGGTTCGGTAATGAGCTCCTTCGAACATCTGCAGTACGGATATGTCTGACCTTTCAGTATCGCGCGGCGTCTTCAGCTGGGAGTAACATCCACAAGAATCTCACGTGAGCAGCAGAATAGTTAGGAATACAGAAGTGTAATAGTCTGTAGGACGGCAAACTAGGTCACACACGCCAGGAAAATGTTATCCCTGGCTAGCAACATGGCGGGAACGCCTACCTCCAATCAGCGTAAGACGGCACATAGGCCAATAGGAAACCTGTAATAACATGCAGGAGCCAAACATACACGGGGCTGGTATCAACAACCTCAGGTAACCAATAAGCTGTGAAGTTCACCCGTATCAAAAGTGCCGCCTCGTCTTTTCACGTCTGTATTACTATTTAGTCCGTGATAAAACAGACGTGGCGGCTCTTTTGATACGGGAGAATTTCCATGGGCGTACCCAGGGGGGGGGGGTTGGGAGTTGAAACCCCCCCCCCCCCCGAAATCTATTTTTAATTTTTAAATTAAACCATTGGTTGTATGCGTGATTTGATATAGCAATCTTACATTTTCATTAATCAAGATATCTTGCGTAGAGCGTGTCGATAGATCCGAGAATATATACTCCTCCTACTAGTTTTTAGTTTCACCATCACCGGGTAGGTAGCGTTAGTATTCAGACTTGCACTTGTGCTTACTGTTTACTGCTCGGGCACAGCTTGGTATTGTTTCTGTGTTGTGTATGGTATAAGGTCTACGACTACGGGCAAGGTAAGTTTATACTTTTTCTAAATCTAAATATTTAAAAGTGTATTGTATATTTGTATACCAAAATTATAATATAAACTGGTTTTAATTTTTACTTTCCGCCTGGCTGGCTTAACTTGTGCATAGACAGTTCGATGTTGTATATAGGCAGGCCTAATCAAAACAACACTTGCAATACGTCACGGCGCGTGTTTGCGTTTCCATTAAAGAAATAATGCATTTTGTATTAATTAAATACTTATATTAAATTAACACAGTCTCATCTTCACTTAAAATATCGTAATCATCAATGTACAAACGTAAACTACACTACTACGATTAAATACGGTTAAATATTTTTAAAAATATTCATAGCTGCAGTATTTCAAAGAACATTATAATTTGAGCACAAAATTTAACGAGCAACATATTAGAATAAATACAAATTCACTGGAAATTATTTTTACATTTTCATTGACGCCGTGCGAATGCAAAAGTTGTGATGTGGTGCCATCTATCGGTAGTCTTTTAAAGCTTCAGCGTGACTCCGTCCACTGCGTGAATCATCAGCCAATCACATGCGCTCTGAAACTGTCCGTCATTGTCAATTGACTAGCCCTATTTCAACACCAATACAAATTCAATATTTTAGAAATATTTCAGTTTCTCAGTATCTAAGCTTAATTTTTGTCTCATGAATAAAATACTACTGTCTATAATTTCTGTGGCTGTGCTTCACTTTTGGTTGTCGACAAAATGTTAGTCCAACTTAAATAATTTGAAACAAAAAATTATAAGACGACAACCATTTAATTAAGTAAAGAAACACTTCTTTCACTG
>PNEQ01032484.1:0-10421 GCA_003012365.1 Medauroidea extradentata
CCAGCCCGCCCGCATTTGTAGACGTCTTTTGTTATATTAAATTATAAAACTTTGTTGGTGTATAGGCCTAATCCAGCAAAAAATTAAAACGGCTGATCGGCACAACAAATCGGCAATGAAGGACCGATCATGATGATCGGATTTTACGTAAATATCGGCCGATTGATCAATCGGAAATCGGTATCGGCCCAGCTCTACTATTTACACATGGGTCTTGACTTAGTTACATTGAATTTGACAACAAAATTATTTTATTATTGGTAAAAGTGCATCATTGTGGAGTAATACAAAATGCGACCTTGCTTGACATCACATTACAGTAGAGCCCCGATTTAACGAACTCGGGAATAACAAAAACGGCGATTTAGCAAAAGGATTTTTAGGAACCTTGAAAAAATAACAAAAAATTGTATTAAATAGCTAAGTGACTTTGATAAAATCTAAGATTAATTGTAATTTAAGTTCTTAATAGTAGCACCGACCGCCGTATGGACTTATTTCTCCGTAGAAAAGCTTAAACCATCTATCGAAAAAAAATCGTTAAAATTCGTTGAAAACTTTGGTCGCCGGAGTGATTTTGAGATACGGACGCGCGGGTGCGGCCGAGCGAGCGCCGCTGTGTTGCATAACAAGCGCGCGTACGCCTAGATCCTCATCCTGGCGGTTGGCGAGTGAACGAGCATCTAGGTACCCAGTCTGCACAGCGCGGTGGTGGACACCACAAGAACTAATTCACAGATAGTGCTTTGCGTCTCTGTTAGAATGCGCTGCAGTATCGTGTTCTGTTTGATTTTATTACCGATCGTGATTATTTACATTCGTGTCCTGTGATAAAACAAGCGAGATTATTGAAACAAATGCGTAGTATTATTTATACAGACTTTTTACAACAAATTTACTACCGTAAACGTAAATAATTTGTTTCTCCGATGCTAAAAAACCGTTCGAATGACAAGTAATTTTTGGCGAGCAGACCGAGTTTGTTTCACGAGCGCGGCTGCATACAAGCTGCCTACAATGGCCGCTGCAGCACGTATTTAATTATTATTTTACCGTTGTCTGGCAAACTTTTAACTCAATTTTCATTAAATACATTTTTTTCTTCTTTTCATGGGCATTTCCTTAATTTTGTTGATGGAGCGTATGGGAGAATGACCACGGAAGTATTGACGACTCGGCGGTGTTAGTAATCAGTAATCACTTCTCATTACCATTTTGTGTTTTCTAGCATTTATTTAGCAAAAACTAAAAATTCTCATCTCTATGCATGGACATCCCCAGCTTTGAGGATGTCTCTCATCGTGGGGATGTCAGCAGTTTCATTTCCTCCCTCAGCGTCTTCATTTTTGCTCGACTCCTGTTGCTGCTCTTCGTCCGCACCGGCATCGTCGACGGTACCTCGGACTGAAACATTGTCATCCACTTTCACAAATTCTTCAAATGAGCACTCTGGAGCAATAAGCTGCCATGTTTCCTTGTCGCATGGTCAAGTTACCGGAGCAGGGGAGGTGCTGTCTAGGGGCCGGGCTACAGATCACCGTCTGGTGTAGGTGGGTTGTCCAGGTCTTCGGAGTCGCTGGTGGCCACATAGACGGCAGCCTCTTCGTCGATTGGTGGCCACATAGACGGCAGCCTCTTCGTCGATTGGTGTGATGAAGTGGGCGTGACGGCAGCAGTTTGCAATGACCTCTGGTTTAACTGCCACCTAACTAGCGACAATCGCTTTGATTGCCTTAAACACGTTCCACATCTTCATGTGTCTGCCAAGTTGGATCTTCAGCACCATGCTCCGCACAAGCATCTCTTAAAACTTGAGCTTCACAATTTGTATTATGCCTTGATGCAGGGGCTGAAGCACGCTGGTGGTATTTGGCAGAAACACCAGCTCAATGTTTTTCAGGTAGTGGAGAGGAGGATATGCGGGGCAGTTGTCGACAAAGAGAACCCCTTTTCTATTGTAGACACCCATCTTCGCATCGAAACCACAAAGCCACCTCGTAAAACTTGCAGCGATCATCCATGCTTTTTTGAAGTAATAATTACAAGGAATTACGTTGCCATTGAAATGGGGGGAGGGTTCTTTGATTTTCCGATCAAGATTAGCTTCATCTTGTCACTGCCATCCATATTGCAACACAGAAGGACAGTGAGGTCCTCCTTGCTCCTCTTCATACCTTTTCATGCGTCTCCTTTCACTGCTAGGGTGAATTTTTAGAATGAGTTTGTAAAACGTCCCCAGCTCATCTGCATTGTATACGTCATACGGCTGATAGCTGAGGATGTTCTGTAGCAAGGTAATACACTCACTAACCGATCTTACGCTGACCGAAGCACTTTTGCAGACAATCTTGTGGCTGGCTATTCCGTGGCTTGCCTTAAAACTATCCAGCCACCCATTTGAATACTAGAAGTTTTGAATACTTAACTTCAATGCAAGTTCATCAGCTTTTTTCTGTAGAATCTGCACGCTTACAGGCAAGTTTTGCGCTGTAAATTGGCCGAATTATTCCAGCGCAGCTTCCTCCAAATTGGCGTGTATCGTATGCCTTAGTTTTTTTACGTTTGCATTGCGTCCTTCTGCACTTCACTTACAATCAATCTCGTCCCTCATTTTTAGAATAGTGAACAAAGTTGACTTCGGGATGCCAAATTCCCGTGCAATCTCTGACTTTGGCTTCTGACTAGAGTCAACTTCCTTGATTATTTCGTACTTCTTCAGGAGCGACAAGTTGACTTGCTTTCCATTAACAATGAAGAAATTGACGGGTTCTCAACAATTGTTTACAGAATCGAGCATATTAATTGTAAAAAATAGAAAGACAAAATCACAGCGTGGGTCATCAATAATCGTTCACAAATTCAAACCAAATAATTTACCAAATTGAAATCCTGAAAAACAAAGTGTAATGTCGTCAGTAAACCAAAAAAAATCAACAGAAATCCAAAAGTCTCGCAAATCAAAGTTCTGATAACAAGGCAAACTGGAGAGTGTTGCGTATCTAACAGCAAGTGGAGAACAGTGGCATGTGAACAAAGGCGGACAGACGCTGAGCTTGCTAGGTATTTATGCGAGGGGAAAGGTAGAATGTACCGTTAGGGTGCGAGAGGGGAGGAATGAGCTGCCTCTTGCCACGTGGAGTACAGTGCTCGCCACTAAAACATAAACACGGCGCAGAAAAACATATTTTGGCCGATATTTTTGAAGTTTGAAATGAACAAAAAATAAAAATCACAGTTTCTCAAAAACGGGTCGTTATAGACAGGTGGTTATTATAAAAGGAGTTGTTATAAAGAGGTTTTTCTGTAGTTAAATCAGGTAAATTGAGGCCTACATGACTGGAGTAGTTAGGACTGGAGAGTGTGAAGTCGGATCTGTTGATTTTTACCAGCCATCACATGCTGTCTGCTTGGGGAAGAAAGCCATAATTATCCACCAAGTTGGACCTGCTGCATCACTAATGCCACTTTTATGGGTAATCTATTCACAGTTGTTTTCTGCCCTCCGCTTCCTGATGATGAAGAAGGCTGATTGCATGACAGCTTTTTTTTGTTTTACGTGCACTTCACTTCGTTCGTCCAGATACAGTATGTGAAAAGCTCGCTACCGGCTTGTAAAATGATACCGCAAACTTTTGAACATAAGAATGCAAACTTGCATCCTGCCGTTCCGTTTTCTTTCTTTCTTGTTTTAATCAACTTTAATTTGTAATATACAATTGTGTATTGGAAGTAACGGTTGGTAGAAAGGATGGGTGGAATATTATTTTTAGAGCAATGTGCCTTGCATTCTTGCCAACTTTCACGGTTTACCTATAAAATTTATGGAAATGCGTAATGTTTTGCAGTTTTACGGTTACGTGGAATATTTTACAGATTTTAAATGTGTTTTAATTAATACTATTGTTCTCGTATCTTAAGTTATTTATGAACTCCAAGGCTAAGCCTACGAACATTTGGCGCTGTTGTGTTATTGGCATTATAGCCAGAAAAATAGCTGTTGTGTGTGTTAAAAGTTTTTTGATAGACTTACAACATCCAATAAAAATATTTGTTTCAGAGGGATCTCACGCGTGTGTTAACAGTTGGCGACACTGAAGTCAGCAGTGTCGTAAAGTGGCGGGTGTTTGTTACTTTTTTGTAATTGCATGTTTAACTCTAGGAAAATGTGTGTGGTTTTTGTGTGTGTCATATTTATTAATACTGCATACTATTTGAAGTGATGTAGCCGTGACTTATTCTTTGAAAAAGCAAATTTGCAGTATTTTTGTGAAGAATACATCCTTTCGTAATCAAGTCTGAAAAGGGTTAAAGTTTGCCTTTTGCAGTGTTTGTAGATCCGATTTAAACATATTGCAGGGAGGTAAATACAACATTTCAAATCATGTGAAGTCCGTAAATATGCAAGTAACGTGAAAAGTGGTGAGGACAACAGTAAAATAAATCTTTTTTAGTTGGAAGTGCCATTAGGGCCAAGTGTTTGTCCACTACTTTTTTGTTAGAGCACAATTTTCTGCTGAATGCGTTAGACCATGCAGGTGGGACAACTGTTTCGTAAAATGTCCCCGGACTCTGAATGAAATTGTAAATAATTTAAGTGTGAGAGAACAAAGACAACGGCGATTGTAGAAGCAGTGTCTCAACTACAAGGGAAAACAATGTACGTCTTTTTTTCTATTGAGTGCATTATGAATGTATGTGTTTGCCTCAATTTTAAAATTGTTTTGATTGACATGTGAGGTAAAGATAAATAAGCATGATAAACAGTAAGTAGTTTAATATAGTCATATATCAGAACTTGGAAAATGGCTTGTAGGCCCTTGTAGAATAAAGAAAATTCATATTTTTTAAATAATATATTTTTATTTAAAAGTGCGTTTAATTTAATGAACAACGGTACCCTACTTTCTTTCACTGCGTCTGTGTAGCTGTAGAAAAACTTAAATAAAATGAGAAGTCTATTTTACACGGCATAAACATGATCCGCCATGTTGATGTCCCTTTGAAGTCAACGATACTGTACATTTAAATGTACGTAACACACAAACACCACAACATACGGTCAAGTTACGAAAATGTGTTGAATAAAGTAGTTTGTACGGTAAAATTGAGTATGGCTTGAACTCCGAAGAGTATAAATGTAGATAGTAGTTTGTTTGCGCAGCAATAAAATGCTATTTACTCGAAATTCTTAAATTCAGTGCTGTCTGATAAATCAAGGCGTACTGCGTAGTTTAAGCTTCAAGAAGAGACCTAATAGTCTGCTATTAATAACAAAATTACAGTATGTGTATGTAATTCTGTATATTTTGTACAACATGACACGGTTAGCTTAAAGTAAATAAGTTCTTTTAAGTTAAAAATTACAGTCAATAGCGTGCAGTTTGCGACCCTAATCTCTACAGCTGTAATGTTTTGGCAGTTCCGCTGGCTGCTGCAACATCATTAGCCAATACGCGAATTCAAACACCTATGATTGGCCGATAATTTGAGGGTTGGGCAGGGGTCTTGCGAAACTTGCCCAGAGATGGCAGCACAGCTGTCTCAATGCCGTTCACGAGCAACGTAAAAATTACTGAGAGAAAAATATTGTACTTGTAACAAAATAATTGATCTGCCATATTATTTTATTGACTCATGGAACCAGAATGTTCTATTATAGTCAGTGCCAGGTTTGGTTAAATGAATTCCAATTATTAGCTCAATAGATTCACGTTTTGTATGCATGTGAACTTTGTTTATCTGACCTTTCAAACCTGAACTTATGATTATACATCAGATCTGAAACATTAAACTGAATTCGTAGTAAGTTATTATCGCTCTGGAATTTAAATTAAATGTACATAAACTCAAATCTATAACTAAAACTTCGTGCATTGTGTGATAGCTAGGCCTACTAATACATTGCTCTCTTCACTCCTTTAAAATCAACTAAAATAAAACTTCGTTGTTGGCTACCAAATATACAACCACGCATGCCCAAACGAGTGAATTCCCCAAATTAACTTTAACTTAACCGAGTTTGCTAAATTTGATTAGTTTTTTAAATTGTTGAAAAATATCAATACACACAATAGTGCCTGACATGCTGTGGCTAACCAAAACAAGTAAGACTGTCATAAATTTTTCAGCCAATAAGAACGCATTGTCAATATTTGTGGTGGTGTTTGAAAATATGGCTTTTTTAAAACTGAATATTTTAAAAATTTCAATGTTCGTGGAGCTATTGCTTTGCCTGGCTGCATTTAGTCCCGAAATAACTGAAGAATCAGGTAAATATTAAAAACTTTTTCTAAGAATTTTCCTTATTCTGAGTAATAAGACAATAAACCAAGTTCAAGGGGCTGTGCTGGTTGTCAGCCCATATTCTTACATAGAAGTAAATGTTATTGAAATTCTTACAACTTAGGATAGTTTTTTTAAAAATAAAATGTGCATACCAATAAAATCGAGTCGCATGATTTACGCTATAGCTAACATTTTAGAAAAATCTTTCTGATTTTCGTTTGGAAAAGTTGGCAAGTATTTGCTTTCTTGTGAATAAGAGGGGTGACGTGTCACAGCGGAAGAACTTAACATGACTGGTGATGGACGAGTAACCCTGGGGGGAGGGGGAGCTGGGAGGCTGTAGAGTTACAAAAACAGATCAAAGAACTGCTTTACATGGGCATAGCCACAATAATACTTCAAGATATCTCTTTGTAAATACCTCTACAATACTCATACAAGTATATTTTTAAAATAATTTTTTGTGTAATCTAGTTGTACTGTACTGTGCTTTTTGGTTGTAGGTAGTACATAATCCATGAAATATTTTTTTTGTGGGATAAGAATTTTCCCCCCACATAATTTTGTTGTGTGCTACCTGAAATTGTACATTTAATTTACCCATGTAACAAGCTATATAAATTTGGTATTACTCTAAATTTTTGACGTCAAATTAAATGAATTAAGAGTTGAAACTGTCGTAATTTTGATTAAATTATATTAGTTCAAAATGCAGAATTAGAGTATGGAAAATATATTGTTAGTAGTGTGTAAACTACTGAATTTTTTTTCTGACGTAAGAATTTTTTTACACAATATTTTACTCGTATGTACATGAAGTAAGTACATTTAATTTGTTGAATGTAAGAAACCATAAATGTGGTATTACTATATATTTCTTCCCACCAAAAAGTTCTTAAGAGTTGTAACTTTCAGTTCTAATATTTATTTAATTTAAGGCATTCTTAATGATCTTGCAAAAATGGAGCACACACTATATGTTTGTGTGTTTACTACATAATCAGTGTTTTCTGAGGCATGAATTTTTCATTCAAATATATATTATAAATTGAAGAAGTATTGTGGACATACGTAATTGCAGCAAATGATTGTTTGTCACACAAAACCGAATAATACATGAAGACAAACAGAAAAGTAAACAACCTAATGGATGCTTTTGGTTGTTGCATTTCCTGTTTGTCTGCATCTATTGTCTGGTTTTCTTTGACGCACAAAGTGCTGCAATGGCATAATACTTATTTGATTTTTAACTTACCCCATTGCAAGAATTGTTAAAAAACTAAATAATTGTTATACTTTGTAGTGCAGTTACTGGTAACTTGTGCTATGTGCGAAGTGCGTCAAATTGGGCAAAACAAAATTGATTTTTTTTTTTTTTTTAATATATAGAAGTTTGGGGTAGAAAAAATAGCTGTTAGGTTTGTTAGGTCAGGGAAATCTTTCAATTTGGGTGGGAAAAGACAGAGAATTATGTTCCCAACAGTTTGTAGCCACCCTGTTATTTAACACGTGCTTTCGTTTATCGGCCGGAATAATCTTAAATCACAAACTGTAAAACGTTTTCTGTCTGTAACTAGACCAACAATAATGGACACGTTCTTAAATATGACGCCATGTTGGTAAACGCCATAGAAATTAACCTGCACGAAGTTATGGAACAACATTCTACGCTCACGTTCGTTTTTGTGTGTAACGGAACAAACCTTACGAGTGCATGAGCGGAAGGAATGGAACACACCCTAACTTATTTTTACCATCATTCACCATTACCAAAAAACGTGTAGATGGCTGCATGACGGTGAATTTTAATGCATTGATGTTGATGTATATTATATTTCATATACCGATACTTTAGCGGCTGTTAAGTGAATTATTTTCGCAGTTAAAAGTATAAACCTGTGTAAATAAATTTCCAGTAACCAGAAGAAATGTTGATTGAAAATTAAGCTAACCTCACTTTTGGTTGTGATTCGTATTACGTAATTTTCTTTTTATACTTACCAGACTTGTATTTTCGTAAAGAATATGTATTTCCCTAGAAACCACAGCTGTTTGTGTTTTTTTACATGCATAAATGTTATTGCATTAGTATTAACCTCAAAAAATTGTCATACTACAGTGATCTTTCAGTTTAAGATCTTGTTTGATTCTTTCACTATAGCAGCTGTATTTTTTGGTTCCATCTAAAGTCCCAACATACTTTTATCATTAATTTTAAAAACTCCTTCAATTTAAGGACGGTTTTTTTCAGGCCCTTGAGAGTCGTTAAACCTAGAAGTTATTGTATTCGGGTAAATATGATATAGTATGTAGGGGGACTAGTGCCCTCACATTTCACAATAATGTTGACATTGTTTTATATTTGTTTAGGTTTGCAAAGGAAAAGATGTACAATACTTGTAGAAGCTAGCAGTTTTTTTATGCCAGTTGTGAATCACATTTTTTTCTCATGGCAGGTGTACAGAGGTAGTTTCCCAGGTGGATTCCCACCAAATTTCCCAGGTGCGATGCATGGTCCTCGACCACGCTTTCCTTACCAACCGGATAATAACAGGTGAGTAAAATAGTGTAGCAAGTGGCATAGGAGGAATTTAATAGACGTAATTATACAGACTTAAGTTCATAGTTGACCTTGATATTAAGCAGTATTGTAACTCCCTATCTGATATTATCTTTTCATGTGAAATCTTAAGAGACCCTTTGAGCAACATACTTCACACATGTACTAGTTAGGTTTTTTTTTAAAATATAAAAGTTAAATAACTGCTGTTAGGAAATATGTGGAGGTTGTGTAGAATTTTATTTGGCTGTTTTATTAATTGGGGCTGGAGGGGATGGTCTAGAGGTAGGTCGGTAGGTTGATTCTGTAGTCTTGATACAATGATTACTGCCAGTAGACTCATTGTTTGTTGCTTTAAAAAATGTGTCCAGCTTCATTTGTTTTGGTTTCTTTTGCTCTAACCAATTTTTATAAACTTCACACTCCCGCTTCAGCCCTTGAATAACAGCATTTCTTCTTTCTTCATTCGGATCATTTTCATGCAGAACTGAAAATGCTTCGTTTATCAAACTGAAGAATTTTGAAATTTCTTTCTTTTCAAACTCTCTTCTGGGTGCAATTACGTCTTCTTTCTCTTGTTGTGGTGCAGAACACAGCTCCTCGTCGTTTTCAACAATTTCTTCTGCTGTTAACTCGACAGAATGTGATTCCAACAGATCCTGAATATCAGTCGAATCGAGCTCATTAAATCCCAGACCATGCCCCATGGCTACAATATCAACTGTAACATCTTCCAGATGATCATCGACAGGCTCAAATCCCTTGAATTCTTGGGTAAAGAAGGGGCAAATTTTCTTCCACACTCCACGAAGACTTGACTGCCTAATTTTTTCCCAACACGCAGCAATGTTGTAGATTGCATGCTCAATATTGTACAATTTCCAGAATTCTTTGATAGTCGGGTTTTCATCCCCGTCAGTTGCAGAGATAAGTTGACAAAATGTTAGTCGGAGATAGTAAGTAGGCTTTCAAAGTGGAAATAACTAGTGCTGGGCCGATGCCGATTCCGATACCATAGTATCTGCTGATATTACGGTATCGGAATCGGTAAGTATCTGACAAAAAAATTTCAAATACTCAAAACCGATACTGAAGTATTTGTTTAACCTTGAAATATTACAAATAATATCACATACACACAAGGCTCAAAGTAAAAATATAATACATACGGTATATCGCCGTAATATAACTTTATCACATGTACAGTAAAACTCTGTTAAGAAGTTTCTGAAGGGACTGAAAAATTCAAACTTATTAACAGGGAAAAACTTCTTAAAAGGGCAAATTTGCTATTGTAGTAATGGAAGGGGGTTAATATAATTGAAACTTATTATAGGGGAAAACTTTTTAAGTGGGAACTTCTTAACAGAGTTTTACTGTATATTCTGTTTTATTTTTCTATAAATCCAACTCGCCACAGAGCACAGATCACGCTGCCTGTTTGTAAACACAGTTATGTACCAATGAAAAGCGGCGCTTCTCTCTTTGTCACGTCTCCCCAAATAATTGTTAACAATTTCCAGACGTTTTAAAAGAACGCGGCTTTGATTAACTGCGAGAAATGCCAAGCTTAATT
>PNEQ01032485.1:0-10421 GCA_003012365.1 Medauroidea extradentata
TACCGAGCAAGTTAGCAGATCGGTTAAAACAGTGGACTCGCTCACTCGCGTTATGGGGCATACGTGTTTGATTCCAGTCTCCGGTCATCATGATTTCTGTTATCCATTTTTTCCCGAAATCACTTTGGGCGAATACCGGGATGGAGTCCTCAACGAAAGGTCACGACCGATTCCTTCCCAAGTTCGTTTGAACTATTGTCGTGTATGTGTTACCGTTTCTAATGATCTTGGCTGTCGACGAGACGTTCAGTCCACTTCCCTTCCCGTTTCCGCACTCGAGATTCTTCTGCTGCAAGAAACAATCAAATATGTATTCCTTAAGGGTCTAATGCACCTGACGCATGAACAGTGTTGTAGCGTGCTGTGCTGCGCCTATTCTTTTTTTATGCGAAACAGCTAAAAGTATTCTAAAAAAAAAAAAAAGAACACAGATAAAACTAGGCTGCTAACACTTTCAAAATGAAACATGCTCATTAGAATCATGTTTTTGAGGCCCCTTGAAATGGCTAAAAACGGCTTTTATTAAAACAGCTGTAACAGAAAAAATTCCACCCAGATTCGTAAAACTCAACACTGGAAGCATGTGTTAGTCTTTATTACAAACTTTTCACATTTAAAATTGTAGGGTCTCCTCTTTAAGTCCCATAAGAAAAATAGTAGTAGGAAAACACTTCCTCGCCATGTAGTTTTGCGCGCCGCGAATATAAGCGATGCTGTTACCGTCGAGTGTGGAAAACTGAACCTTATCACTTCACTGTGTCCGCGCATCAAACGGGCAATATTGCATCAGGTGTTTAGCCCTCTTAACGTATATTTACTACAGTACCTACAAATGTAATTGTATTAATTATGCTATTATTATATTTTACTGTAGTCCGTAGGATGAAAATAAACTAATCAAACTAATCATACAGTTTAAATAAGTATATTCTTCATAGAGTATCGATAGTACCGCACCTGAAGCCATTAACACATTTCCAAGACTTAAAATCGATTATCATTGTTCGCAGCTCCCTGTCGTAAAATGGAAAGGGAACTAAATTAACCCCTTGCGCCTGATGACCCGTATTTTAGTGTTTTTAGTATAAAAACACAACTCGAATCAAATCGAAAACATAATTTTGTTGACACTCTTCTTCATAAATGTAACGGGAATTAAATAAAAACTTAACAAAACTACACTAAACAAATTAATATAGTCCATCTCATGTAAGAATTCCATTTTTTGACAGTTGTACTGGCATAATTTTATAGTTGTTTCCATGAAATAAGCAGTGTTTTCCACTGCCGTTAAGTGATATTTGAACAAACACACTCAGGTGGCTCTCAAACTGTGAAGTTTATAAAAAATTAAAAGTATTTTTCTGTAGAGATTTGCACACATGCTAATCCTTTGAACTGCCAAAAAAAGGAATTCTTACGCGAGACAGACTATACAACAATGAGGCAGCAATTGCTAGTAACTTTCATATTTCATATATACTACAGCATTGCTTTCAGAAAGAACATAATATGAGTATGAATATTAAGGTTGAATTTGACATCTAAAATTATCTGCTTTATTCTTCCTAAAGTGAAATTATTCTGTTCGTAAATTTTTAACTGGCATTCACCGGCTAATAAAATCATATGCACTTAAAACTAATACACTGTGAAGATAAATACTTGTACTCGCTGTTATGGGGTCCTTGTAAAGTATAGAGCGAAGCACCATACAAACAATATCATTTCTAGTTTTTTTTCTGGTCGACGTGGCTTCTACAATAATGCACTGTAAAATTTATCTGTTGGTGAAATACGATATCAAAGTTTATAGTTAGGAAATACGAGCATCAAGCAGGCCTATGTTGGGCCGGTGGTGACAGCAGGAGGGAGAGGGGAGAGGCTTGGCGGGCTACACGTGCGTCGCTGCAATACCTCGCGTCTGCGACACGCTTACTGTTTGCGCATGCGCAGACTTAAGTTCGCTAGAAAAGATGCAAGGGGAAGTGGAGAGGCCGGCCGTACCCGAATCAAGGTTACGGAAATAACCGAAGCTGGCTTCATCGTGTAAGTACCTAGACATAAGTTGTAATAACCGCCCCGAGGATCTTGCTCATCAACTGGTAGAATTTGCACTGTGGCCCGAACACACCATACTGAGGCGACACTTTCAACCTGGGGCGGTGTGAGAGTAATAGTGTTTAGCTGCCTGGAGGGCTCACTCTGTTCTCATCAGCTGGCACAATTACACTGTCTCTGCTCGTGCTCCATACTGAGGCGGGAATCCTTGGCATTGGTTTGGTTACAAGGGGAGGGAGGAGGAATCAACCAACAGTGGAAACCTGGGAGCAGGTTATCCACTAAATAATTTCAATACCTTAAATTCGTTGTCAACTTTTATGATCACCCGACATTCTAAACCAGCCAGACAAGACCATACTGGGGCATTACATGACTGAGACACACTCCTGCACTATGTCCTACAGTCAAGACAGAGGCTACCGAAATCCACAACATAAATTTATAACAAACAGGGTACAACAACATAATGTCTTAAAGAAGAATTTAAGAAAACATGCGTAAAGGCTGGACCTGTCATTTTCAACAGGTGACATAATCATTAGTGACATGCATGAATGGATTAACAAGATTCCCTGTTTTTTTTTTCTGTCAACCCTACACCTCGGAAATGTTTTCCCAAATTTTTGGAGAAAGGGTCACGCTATTGACAACTAAATATGGAAACATGTGCACATTTATATTTTATTAACACCGAAATTAATATTAAAGGAAATTTTTTTTGAAAATCCCTCATAATTGCCACAACCATTTTTGGGCCAGAAATGCTATCAAAAAATGTGGCGATTTTGCGAGTAAATACAATACGAAATTGGCACTGATCTGTCTAGCATGCCATCACCGAGCAACACTCGTGACATCATCAGATAGTCGAAGTCGGAGACCCACTGGCAGATGCAATTTTTTTTCCTAACCTACCCTAACTACTGTGTTATGTGTGAGGCCCGGGGAAGGAGCGGGACTAAATGCGTCTCAGGGCTGAGCCCCATACACCTACAAGGGGAAGTTTCATGCAGAGGAGGCATGCATCGCGGCAGAGAGAGATTGGGCAGACATGGCCGCGATTGGGGCCATGTCCACCTCCCTGAGTGTACCTATAGCTAAGTTATACTCTAAGAAGAGAGAGGGAAAAACCGGCATAGTACCGTAAAAACCCTCTCGACAGAATAGGAGTGTAACCACTCAGCAGTTACATGCATTAAAAATAAAAATGGCACTGGAAAAGTAGGAAGGTCCAGGTTGTTAGTAGAGTTGTGAAGTAAGAGTGGGGCAGGGGGGGGGGGCGGGAACTTTCTTTCTTTATTCATTTTCCTTTAATTTGTTTTGGAGAGGGCGCTGGTTTTTAACCAGTGCACTGTGGGTTAGCACAGTGCACTGGTGGAGGACGAGGTTTTAAAGGCGCCTTGTCCTCCCGTATCGCCAGTAGATACCTGAAACAAACTTAAAAATATACAATTAATACCCTTAACTAGCTCACAGGCAAGCCTGGTGAACTAGCATTAAATTAAAATAAATACGTGACTAAATTAATACGTTCACATGGCTAAAATAATATGTTTTCGGGACTCGTGCTAAGCACAGAAATATCTGTGAGAGCAGCTGCCCTCTGATTGGCTGTTAGTGATCCTGCCGGCCAATCACATTTAAAATTAATTGCATTAAGTAATTGATTGGTTGTGGGGAGGGTGTGTTTCTATTTATGCTAATTGATTTTCGCTTACTCAGATCAAAATCTATTATTTAATTACACAGAACTTTATGTTCAGACCTTACCTAATTTTTATTAAGTAAGTGTAAACACTTGTTTCTTTTTTAGAAATCTGTTATTTCATCTTCTGAGTGAGAGTTCTGTAAGGAAAATTATATGTGAAAGCTGTAGGCAAACACTTGAAATGATTAGTTTATTTTATTTATAAGAGAACTATATTTAATCACTCTCAACAATTATAAATTGTGTGTGTTGTAAATGCACTTCATTTGAATGGTCAAAAATTAACACAAAATCATTCAGGTCTGAAAACAAGTATTGTTTTTCTGTTTGCTGGATTTCATTTACATGAGTAAGTAAGAAATATATTTATTTTTCAGTAGAAAAATTTTTTCTTCGTTATACTGTACAAACCACAACTGAATATGTTTTGCCAATGATAAAATGAAAATACATTTTGACGGATAGTCAATAGAAATAAACCACTTACAGAAAAACTTTAATTAATTTAAAGCCATAACACATGGAATTAAATAATAAAGAAAATATCAGTTGAGGGAGATTTGAACCACGAGTTCAAAAGACGTGGGTCACAGTCAGCCTGCACCCTTGCCCACTCAGCTACAGAGTTCTGCTGCCTAACTGAATGAATTTAAATGATATTTGGTTTAATATTGCTACAGGGACACGTAACTTTGAAGTTAATTTTAGTCTTGTTATCATTGTTTAATAGATTGTGTGTATTTAAGAATATTAACACAATAGTAAGGTGTAATATTTAGCACTGACACATTGTGCAAGAGACCTAATTTTTGTATAATTACGTATATACTGTGTGAGGTTATTTGCCGCGCACCCAGAAGCCAAGAAAATTCAGACAATTGCTGCGAAAGCCTGCAATCTATTTTAAGAAATGTTTATTTTAGATACAGCCGAAAGTTATTTTTTTAAACCGTTAAAAATAATCCTACATTGGTGGTTGAACCATAAATCCAAAATTTTAGGGGTGGATACCTCACCCTTACCCACTCAGCCATTTTACTCCTTTTAAGTCCGCGACTGCAAGAAGTAAACAGATACATATTTGTTTGCAAAACGGCAACAAATTTTTCATGTTGTGTTTATTAATTTATTTTGAACGTTTCAAGTAACTGAAATGTTCAAGTCTATTTATACAACAATAAAGAACAAGTTGATGTGCAAAAATGTTTCACTGCAACACAAATTTCTGCATACATAAATGTATACAGCTTGAGGTTGTTATTCTAGAAGTTTAAAATGGCCATCTTGATCAGCAGGTTTCTGTTAGCACTTTGGGTATCGTGTGAATGCATACAAGGAGGAACGAGCCTTTTATTTAGTATAAACTGCCTGAGAATCTGGCATGCCCAATTCTATACCCATGGGTATAACAGAAGGTAACAGAAATTATGCATGGTGTGAGGCAGGCTTAATCATCCTTTGTGTGCATCTGGGATATACACTGGACAGTGGCTACCTTGCTTGCCACCTTCCTAGCAGGTGGTCAAATTGCCTTACTCTGAGATCTGGTTAGTGGGCAGTCTATCTTCCGAATGTCATCCTGCGGCTGGTGGTGAGCGTACGTCTCAGACAGTGATGTGATTTGTGTTTAGTGCTTTCCAGGCTTAGTGGTGTGATAAAGTGTATAGTCGTCAGAGTGGATACTGGAATAAGAGCTTACAACTGTGCACATGACAGCTGACCTGTTACAGCATGATGCTGATGGATTTTCTCTGTGTGCTCTCAGTTCCCATAACACCACATTCTGCTAATGATTCAGTGATAATTAGTCTTATCTCACTCATTACCCAGATATTCTGGAGTACATGTTGACCCTGTCTCAGTAAGGACCAGCATTGAGGTGTAATTTTTACTTTTAAATTCAGTCCACCAATCACATGCATGCTGACTGTTATAGCAGGTAGTCTTTTAACAAACTTGTTATTGATGACGAAGTGTGTAGTATAAATGTGGCTTGTTTCTGCGCAGTCCTGCAGCTGCCAACCAGATGGCCCAGGAACAGGATGACAGCAGCGGCTACCTGAAAATGAAAGGTGCATCTTCTGATGCTGCTGTCATATTTAGTCCACGTGCCGGCTCCATCAAAGGGAATGTATTCACCTTCGCAACTCCGCCTGCACAGAAGAGGAAGGTGTCTGGGGATACTCAGGGTAACCAGGTTAGATCTGTACTAGTGGACAGCGATGTGGGCCGGGTGAACAACCTGAACAAGGATATCGAGCACAGCCCTGCACCCATTAAGGAGATGAAGATCACCAACGACCTGAAGCTGCCAGGGACTCCCGAGGGCCAGACGCAAAGCTTTTCCAACCCCAACTACGTGGGTCCCATCAATCCGCAGAGTGACAACTACGTTAACATAGCACAGGAGAAGAGAGATGCCCAGGTAAACATGGACAAGGTTGACGTGCCTGCTGACGAACCCCAAAGTCTCGGACAGAACTACTTGTTCATGGGGAAGAACAGTAGTGCAGATAGCGCAGCATCAGCACAGAAATCATTCTCAAATCCAAATTATATAAGTAATGGTGTTACAGGGAAAGATAGGTATGTACAGTTGACAACGTAACTGTATAAGAAAAAAATCAGCTGTGTTGTTTTGTAAATTTTTTATGGTTTTATATTTGATATGTTTAAGTATGTATGTGTGTTAACTTTAAAAAGAAAGTGTTACTTAAGTATATCAGTTCGCTAGCAGGGCTAAACCCTGAAACAGAAGAACTTTATTGTAATGAAATGCAAAGCCTGGTGCACAGTATACTTGCATTGATCTTGTACTTAACTCCATTAATTGGTTACACCAATGCAAGTTGCTCTGCAGACATGTAAACATTGACTATAAACATAACAGCAGTGATCACATATTTCAGTTGATGAGTGGAACACATCTTTGTTTTTTCAGTTCAGCTTCCATTATTGTCTTTGCAGCAGTGTAGGTATACACCAGCATTAACACAGTGTTTGATAAACTCTTCATTTCAGTTAATTTTTAATTATTCAGAGCTGAGGGCATTTCACTAAGTACATTCTAATGGTGTAGTAGCCAACATTGTGGACACTTTTTCTCATTTCTGCGTGGTGAATTTGCAGGTAAATTGTGATTTTGTCTGCATGAGACAGTAGTTTAGCGAGAGTTTTATAGTGCTGTGATAGCATTGTAGCCTGTCTATTTGTTGAAGTTCATAGTTAATTATAGGATTGTGGATATTGTGTACCAGGCTCTTAGTTGCAGGTACGTACGAGATGGAATGTTGTATGTAGGGATAATGTGCGTGCAGAAATAAGATTCTTTTCAGTATAAATACGTACATTTGGTAACACACCTGATTGCTAACAATCCAATCTGCGAGCGCACATTAACGGGCACACCAGTGAAGATTTTCTGCCAAACGACAGAGCATGTTAATGTACTGATACCTGTTGAAAATGTACAGTATAGGCAGAGTTTGTGTCAAGGGAGGTACTAACATTCACATGTTACTGGTACCTGCGGGTAAAAAAGAACTTTTGTTCATATCATGACATGACACACCGTCTGCAGTTTCAGGAACTGGTGATGGTGTCAAGGTTTTAATGCTTTTCTTTGGTACCATACTTTTACTTCAACAAAATATGTGCACAGACTGTATATCCAGCAGTTGCAAGATAACTACATGCCATCTTACAGTTGCGTAATGATGATCTGATGCTCTTGACAAATTACTGCTTTGAAAATATCAACAATGGGCCGTTAACACAAAATTGTACAGCACAGTTTTAAGATTAAAGCAGTGTCCGAATTCAAGTGAAGTAACTTCAGTGTAGTTATCCCCGGAAATAGTATCACAAAGACAATCCGAATTGGAAGTAAAGGATATAACTGCACAAGGATGCACAAGAAAACGAATGTGTGTATTTCTCACGTCCTCCTCGCCTCCTTGTAATTCTGGTATGGTTACCATTTTTAAAAAGTTAAAACTTCAGTTTGTAGGTTGCATACAACCATTGTCATTTCAAATGGCTACATTGGTTGTAAGTATATCCCCATCACAGTTTTCCTTATGTCAGACTGCACTTATTTTTTGTGGATTGTGCCCTTTCTTATCCTCCGAGGATTAGCCATGTCAAAATTTTATTTCACGTCAAACATACATTCAAATATTGGTGCAAAAACGTTTGTTTACATTTTCAACAGCTGGCTCGATATGGGCCATAGATAGTACTTATGTAATTTCTCAATAGGAAAGAAGAAGAAGCAGCTTCTGTCCAAATGCTTTAAGTATGGAGGAAAGAACAAGTAAAGTACACAAGGCCATTACTACGAAAGTACATATGTACTTAAATTTGGACATGGCCTTTGCATGTTGCGTAAGAATGTCTTCTGTGTCCTTTTTAATAACTGTCAAATGCTGCATCACTATCTCTGTCTGGTGTTGTGCAGTTCTATTTTATATGCTACATATTTCGTGCACTTAGTCAGTTGTCTAAATCGATAAGCAGCTAGCTGGTTTTTTAGTTTGCATATCAAACTATTTGCATGTTATTCAACTGCCTGTCTTCATATAAAATCAGAGTAAAAAAACTGCTTTTGTAAATAAAAATTTAAAAATTACACAGAAATCTACATACATAATTCTAAGTTCTAACTAACTGCAGCTGGAAGTTGCAAATAAGTTTGTAATTGTTTTATGTTATGGCAGGGTGTCCACACTACACTTACACCACCATATGTTGTTATACTTGAAGGCATGCATGTGATGAAATTCATGCTGTTGCCAGTGTTTTGATGTTTGAGGTACAATGGCTGGAAAATATACTGCTATTATAATAAAAATAACTACAGTTTGTATCATTCAAAAACAATGGACAACTTGCTGGGTCTTAATGAATTTAGTAGTTTTTATTCATGCAACAATACAAAAAGCAAAACTATTTATAGCTTGTGCCATGAAAAAAAAATTGATTAAGCAAATTGTCGCCTCTAGTAAAGGTTTAGTAGTTAGGGGGTGGTTTGTGTATAGCTATACTTCGCATGATCATGAGGCAGGTGGGGGATAGCTATCGTACAGTCTAGTAACCACAGATCCTCCCCTATCTGATGAGTGCTATCAGAGTGAGACGGGCGGAAATTCATTTGATCGAGGGACGAGATTCTCATATGCTGAGGCAGGCCTAGGGCACTCACCTTAAAATAGAGTCTTGAGTAATAGGTGTTTGCAGGCTGAGATTGTCTGGGGTAGATGCCACTCGTTGAGCATGCGCTGCACGGGCCCTACCGTTGGCTTGGGTGGTTGTTTGAGCGGGCTAATTAGCGGTTTCCACGGTCGGCAGAATTCTTGTAAGATCTTGGTGACACGCGGTGCGTCGGCTGGAGTTTCACTGGAACTTGGTCGGGCGGCATACTGTTTGCACAATTCTGGCAACGTGGGTGTTTGGCCTGGAAGATGCACTGCGGGCAGGACAACCTGACTTAAGCGTGGCCGTGTAGGGTTTGCACAGTTCTCTTCTACGTCTGGCGGCTTCAAGTTTGTGTGCTTCTATACTCATATTATTATTATTATTACCATGATAGTAAAGTGAGCTCTCGAATTTTTCGACATTTGCCATAAGAAAGAATTCACGCAGAAATATAGTTTCACTCTCTATGTTGAAATTGATTGGTCACGGGTGTTTACATGCACTGTTCAAGTATTTACACATTAATTTTTAACTACTTACCTTGGAGATAGGCGGGCTGCAGGAGGAGGCAGGCCAACTACCCTGAGATAAATATTGCCATATGGGCGCACAAAGCTAATAGGGCACAAAAAATTCCCTGCTAACTTGATGCTAACGTCTCGTAGATTACGTCAAAAAGAAATTTAGATAACAACATAAATTATTACGTGATGTGCATGGACCTCAAGGGTTTCAAGAGTTTGTGTTTTACATTCAAGTTTAGGCACATGGCCTGAAAAAGGTACACAAATATTTGTAGATATTAGTAGCAGAAACATAGGTACAAAACAGCAATGGCAAAGACAAATATATAAATAAAATAAACATCCTAATTTAGGTTGAAAAAATGGTAAGGCAAATTGTGGTCAAACATAATATCTATAAAACGGCTAGCAGCGCAAATGTAATGCGTCAAAATTTTACAAGTTTTCAAGAATGCAAGACCTGTTGGTTGAAATAAAAGATGATGCAGATAGTGTTGTAGATTGTCATAGTGCTGTCTTCACCCGTGCTATATACTTACGTACACTCCTGGCTAGGAACAAAGCTAAGGATTGGTCGCAAGTGGCCTGTGTCTTTCTTAAATTATGTTAACAAAGTGCTTTGGTATTGTTATTGTTAGTCCGGTTAATTGTCACAAGAATGGGACGATTTTTTTGTACTTAAAAGGTTCATAAAGAAAATTATAAAAAATTAATGATGTATTATACTTCGTTCTTTATTTACTTTCCTTAATCACTGGTTATCTCATTACTTTCATGTTACATCGACCTTCATCCAAAACTTCACATTGTTTACTAACCTCACAGGTTAGCCAACCTTTACATCACTACATCTCCCTTTTTACAAAACTAAGATTTCTATTTTTCAGGTTTTGACAAATTCATCAACACTACTTATGAAATTTATCTTG
>PNEQ01032486.1:0-10421 GCA_003012365.1 Medauroidea extradentata
GGCCTGCAATACGGTAACATTCACCCTCAATGGCGTGTGTCCAAATAAACTATGATGTTCAAAAATTAATGTAAACAAACAGTTGAATTATTCAAGTCCCTTATGTACCAGAAATTGTCGATTAGTTTTGCGTCAAAAATACACACATCAACAGTAAGAAACCACAGAACTATCATAATTTAGTGACATTACTAAAACGGAAAATACCAACAGATTGCAATTCAGTAAACAAAAAGATTGCTAAATTAATTAAAATTACTTTGTATTTTAGGTCTTTTTCACAGGGCAAATTCACGTCTCAGTTCAAAACGTCACAGAAAAATTATATGGCGCCAGTCATTTTTCCTTGCTGTAAATTATAACTTTTATTTATTTACGTCCTATTGCATTATACAATATGACTGAAAATTTACTTAATACAAATTATATAAACTTATCAAAATCGAAAATCATAAGTTTCGTTATTTAGAAAAAAAGTTTGTGAGCGAAACTGCCGCAAAGCCTCAATCAACACTGGCTTTGTGATCCGCTTGTACATAACGTTCATGTCTCTACTCTGTAATTCTTTCTTTAAAAATTCACGAAATTAAGCTTTTTCTGTAACAATACAAACTACAGCAATTAAAATATTATCTAAAGCATTACGATGTTATAGTCATGTTCTATTATATAAATAGTCTCCACTTTACTCCACACAAACTGAAACAATTTTATATGGTAGCAGGGATGGGTAGTTTCATTTGTAGTATATATTTTATGATCTCAAGGGCAACTATTACAACTTCGGTTTAGTCTAACTAAATATTAGCTTTCAAAATAACAACTGTAATTAATGGAGCAAAATTAGACGAGGAAATAGTAAAGATTGTCGTTACGTGTTTCTTTAACACGATGATGACCAAATGCATTTTTATCGAAACAAAACAAATTATTTTCAAAAATACGTATCATGTATGTCACTTAAAAAAAAAAAAAGATAATATTAACAAGTTGGCTACCACGCGACAGTGTATTTAGAATTACAATATTTCAGTAAAATATGGAAATATGAATATTCACAATGCAAATGGAAACAGTATGCGTATTGTAATTATATTTGTGGAGGAGAAAATTTTGCGTAAAATAATGGACAATACTTTCAATTTACGACACGTTCACCTCCCACTACAATAATATGACATGACTTCAACGTACCTATTTCATTGTATAAATTTTTCTTTAACTAAAACACATATTTTATACATTTCGTACGAAACTTTTTCCTAAAAGCAAAAACAGTGTATTTTAGAATTTAAACGATTGCATAAGTTTCGAATTTGACTACTGTTGTGTTTTTAATTTCTTCGTTTTAGAGAGGGCACCTAAGCGTAAGAACACAATAAAAAAAAATTCGTACTTTTGCACGAAAAACTTGTAAATTAATGTCAAAACATTTATTTATCAGTGATATATTTTTACGAGCAGAGAGTTTGGTGTGAAACAAATTAACCTTCGATGGCCTGTCACATTTTACACAATATTTTGTTCTCTGACCAAAAATTTTCTTGGAAACTGGTTGCCAAAATTATTTTTAGTGACGCTTCAAACAACTGTTGTAAAATGTACAAGAATTTATTTGTAAATGTACAGTTATTATTTGTAAATACACAAAAATGTTTACAAATATATGGACATTTTATGTATAATAACAATCATTTTCGTAAAGTTTACAATATTTTTGTAAATTTACAAAAAAATATTATTAAATTCCCAAAGAATAATTTTTGTAAAAATACAAAAAATTTACTGTGCATAATTAACATGAGTATGGACAAGTGCTACTGATAAATACTTTGTACATTCTCACAAACAAACATTACTGTTCTGTTAGGTGCCCGACGTAAGTTGACATGTCAGACATATTAACCAGTTCCAACAGTTGAATACTATCCTGTGAAGACACATAATATTAGGCTGTCTAAACTTGTTAAGTTACGCAAGAAAATAAATATCCTGGGCAACCTATTATTTATATTTTGTTAGCATTGCTTTCATGTCGACAATAATTAACAAAGTTTTGCATGCTCCGCTGAAGTAGTTAAACGAATCAAATTTAACTTCTTTCAAATCAGCAAACACAACATTATTTTGCTTCCTTAGCGCAAAACATGGAACAATTTAAAGTGGAGTAGGTAAAAGGATGTGGGAAGGGAGAGAAGGGCGCGTTAGCAGAAAAAATTGTATGACTTCTGCCAAGTTACAAAAGTTAGAACAGAGTAAACCAAAGTAAAAGTTTTTGTTCGTGCCAAAGTCTACATAATAAGGCATTAAAAATACGCCCCTTCCCCCCTTCTTCTTCCCAACTGACCTAAACAGAGATACTGACAACACTGTATCTCTGATATCGACATAAAAACAGGAATCTAATGAACGTATTTTGTTAAATTAATTTTCTTTCTCTGTGTGTAATAGGAAGCGACATGGACAGGCAATGGTTAGCAGTAAGCTTCAGTATAAAACGGAGTCATTGACCGGTGACTTTTTAATTTTAAATCATACATAAGTTCACAACAGTTCCGCGAGGCGAAAAAGTAGTAAACTTTCAGCCACTCGCTGGTGTAACCGTGGAAAACCTACAGGAGCGCTATTTTATGGTTATATTGATTCTGGGTTCGAAATCCGGGTAAGACATGAATGACTCGCTGTGCCTGGTGTAAATTTAGGTTCACTTTTGGGTTCGAGGCTGTTCAGCCTGATTTTACAATACAGATAAGATTTGGGATGAAGGTTATCCACGATAACACAAATACTTTTGAAACATACTTATGTTTTATTCTTTCAGCCATTTTGCATACATCCGCCGCTTGTTATAAATACTGCGTGCAAACAATAAACACAGTGTACAGATTGCGCTGTACTCAAACGTAATAATACAATATATTTTTACCCTACATTCCGAAAAGAAAAATTGGCTTATGAAACCATTATCCTGTCTGTACGTCTCTCCTCTAAAAACTTTTGAACCCGTGGAACGTATTTCAACACACTTTGTTAACATATAATAACCTGACTTGACTTTTATGTATTTCGTCCATGCCGTATTCGTATTTTTAAAATGGCAACAACTCACATATTTTTAAATCATACTTGACATACACGGTAACATCAAACTCCGCACATACACAGGTGACTATGTTTATGTTTTTGTTCATGCCGTATTCATATTTTCAAAATGGCGACCACGCCTAATAATATCTGAGAAATATTATTCGAATTTCAACAATCTTTGTATATACCCACAAACAATTAAGTAAGGTGACTTCACTCATGTATTTTGTTCATGCCGTATTCATCATACCTTTTACAATATAGCGGCCATTTGAACATTGTTTAACACACGAAACATCTGATGAAACATTTTTCAGAATTTCATCAAACTCGGTGCACATATAGTAATCACTTAATAAGTTAACTTGACATTAATGTTTATAGTTAATACAGTGTTCGTATTTCCAAACTTGTGGTAATTTGAATATTTTATCACAAGATCGCTAAGGCACCACATTTTCCCCTGAATATCGCGGGCATTTGAATATTATTTTGGTAACACGAGGTATCTTTAGCTATTTTTCAGAATTTTACTAAACTCGGTACACAAAGTGACAGGACATTTGTTGAGTTGTGTTAATGCCGTGTTCCTATCATAAAAATGTCAGTCATTTGAACTTTTATTTGAGCACACAAATTATTTAAGGAACTTAATTTTCGGAAATACTTATACCTCGGTACACATATAGAGCTTAGTAAGGTGACATGACTGTTATGTATTTATGAAAATGGCGGGCATTTGAACATTTTTTGATCACACATAAATCCCTTTTTCATAATTTAATAAAACTCGGTACACATACATGTGTGAGTTTTATTCATGTAGTATTCTATTTTGATCACTGAAGAACGATTTTACAGAATTTCATTTAACTCCGTACATATTAATACTAACTAAGATAAAAGGGTATTAACTCACTACATATTTAGTACTACGGTAAAAGGGTTTTAATTATTTTGATACCATGCTGTGTTCTTATGAACACAGTGGTGGCGATTTGAAAATGTTGCGTTCAAGTAAGGTATCTAAATGAATCATTAAATCAGAATTTCACCAAACTCGGCACACATATAGTGTCTCGTATAGCGACTTCAGTTTTGTGTGTTTTGTTCATACTGTATTCTATTTTAAAAGTGGTGGCTACTTGAACTTTTTTGATAGCATGAAAAATCTGTGGACCATTTTCCAACGTTGCTTCAGACTCAGTACACATAAGATACAAAAGTAACGTGTGAATTTACTGTTGTTTGTTCACGCTGTGTTTAATACTGTAGGGGAAAGTACGGTAAGACCGGGTACCAAAGATTTGGTGGCTTGCCGAAGCCATTCTTAGTTAGCAAATTTAATTAAAACTGCTTGTTGTACTTAACTCTGCGTATATTATACTTTAATGTTACAACTGCGATAATGATTTTCTTTATTTATAAATTAAGTATAAGGTTTTTCTTAACGACTAAGTACCCGGTCTCACCCGACCCATGGGGTAAAATCGGGTGCACATTATATCGTATGCACAATGAGATAATTTCAGATATTTTAGAAAAAAACATTTAAGCATTTACCCTGCACGAGTACGTCGTTATATATTTAACGTGCGAAAATGTTTCTCAGTGAACTGGATGAAAGAAAACAAAAAGTTCAGAAATGCAAAAAGTTTTCTTTGTAAAATAAGACTGAGAAAAATTTGTTTTTGTCATATCAGTCCTACATAGAGCAAAAGTCGCACATAAAGTTCTCTTCTTCCTCATGACCACCGCACTCTTCATGGGCCAAAATAAACCTATTGAAATAAAACAATTCACATTGAAACTACGTGTCACGGGCTATGGCTTGGAAAATGTATAAACATATTACAAAATATTATTGTAATTTAAAAACAATTTCAGAAATTTGGGACTTTTGTTATTTTTTGCAATTTTTTTAAATACCCATGTTTGCGAAATTACCTAAAAAGTTTTACAGTATTTTTTGTAGTGGATACAATAAACTAATTACCACGGTGTAAAATTCAGTTTGAAAATCATCCAAGACAGACTATTCGAAAAGCAAGTAGCCGCTATGACCACCGATAAACAATTTATACGGAGTTGCACTTTGCAATCTTATCATTACGTAATATGGTACAATTTCTTCGTTCACGAGCATGTAAATTATTAGTGATTTTATTAAAAGAATATTTAGTACATTACGTACTTCAAATGCTACAAGTACTTACCGAGGGCAAAGCGCGGACAGACTGGTGGTATTTTATTGTATGGAAACACGGATAAAGTTTCACAAATTAAAATAAAATTATTGCAGAAATCTAGTACATGGTATACCACAAATAAATTATAATTATTAATTACAACGCGAAAAAACTTTGAGGATGTGTGTGTTTATTTTAACGTTACTGTCTTTGACATATTTATCTGAATTTTTGTATGTACAAAAGGATTCTTAAATCTAAGCAATTATTTAAAGTGTATTGCAAACAATGCTTTGTTGTTGTGTTTTTTAACATAGAGTTTAAAGGTTTTTGTTTGTTTGAATGTTCTGAGGTACACGAAACCATGTTTTCTCACGCTGACAATGCATGGCAGAGGAATTTTAAACAACTATTACATAGCAAAGCTATTTGTATAATTCTGCCGCGTCTGTATATTGCTTATGTGCTCAAAATATAATAATAATTAATTAAAATAAATCAACTCAAAAAACTTTATTTTCTAAATTTTAAATAATTGTAATATTAAGTGGCATTTCTTTCCCCGCTCCTTTTTCTTTAAGTTCACATTAATGAAGAATCGTGTGCAAGTTTTGACTGTATTAAACCATAACGTGGGCACGTAAGGAAGACATGATTTGTTGCACGGTATGTGAAATGTTTGCCTACACTAGGTATTTTATAATCAATGAAATGAGTAAGCCTATATACCTAAATGTAAGCTTACCCGTAAAGTCCGTCCTAGACTCGTTGACTGGTACATAGTATATTATTATTACTTTTACAAAACATTAAGTGTATAGAGCAACTAGAAAAAACATTTGCGACATCAGAAAAAGTTCAATATTACAAACAGTAACGATAACAAATTTATGTAGGGCAAAAAAAAATTATATTATTTCTCACCCTTCCGCCAGTAAATTATCGCACAAACATTTGTGACCCAAGTTAAAGGTTAACGCAGAATTAACCTCACGTTATCAGTGTTGTATGCCAACGACAGATGCGAATATTGGATATCTGCACGAATACAACATCAGTAACAAACCATATTTTAAGCCATGATGTTAATTCGTTGATCATTCTCTAATAATAAGGTTGCGATAGCAAGGTCAGTACTTTTCCATCGGTTGCTTGCTTGAACAAAAAAAAAATTATTATTGCTTTGAGTCAGCTTTTTCCGTACAATGAAACGGCGGCACTGAAATCTACAAAGGAAAGCTGGCGCGCAAGAAGCACAACAGAAACACTGTAAAAACGGGTCGATAACCAAAAATGAAGTCAAGGCTAGGGCATTAAGTCGAAGTAAGGTTGACAACCTCACAAACAAAAACCATATTCTAGCCAAACAGAATTTTTGTAAAAAAAAATAATAATTTGTTGCGAATATAACAAAACTAGTGCCGCTAAAGCTCACACATACATAAAAAATTTTGAAAGGCCAGTAAAAAATGCGACAAGGATTTCTATTACACGTCCAAAACAAAGGGGAAAAATGTTCATTATCGTATATGACTGAGGAAACTAAAACGAGGCGTGCTTGTACGAGTAGTGTTCCGAAAGTAAATTTCATTTTTTTTACACCGAAACTTGACTGCCATATAAAATACACCACGAAATAATAAACAATACTCCTTGCACTACTTTTGGACATAGTTGCCATCGACACTGAAACAATAGTCATAGTTAGAGGCCGGAAAAATTCGCGTATTCACTGACCTGTAGGCTAGCATCAGAGAATATGTGTGTACTGAATCTGATCACTAGGGCCGGGTAGTTTTCGTGAATAGATTTTTGCCCCACTTTGTTTCAGTGTCTTACGTGTACACCTGCACCTCAACTTCATGATTATTTGCAGTGTTTTTGTGCAGAGTCATTTCTCATTTGACTCTGCCAATCAGTACATGGATAACTGCCACACATCACGTCTGTGATTTGCTTGTTCAACCTCCACACGCTGGGTGTTGAGGCACCCAATCACTGACCACTGTGCCGAGATGCAGGTCCGCACGTAAGTCACAGAAACGAAGTGCCGCAAAAATCTTTTCGCGAAAACTATCGGGCCCTACTGATAGCAGCTGGTTATTCGTTGCTCGCTGACACAGTCAAACGGGCCTGCGTTCAATTACAGTTTTATTATTGGTCCAGCAACTTCCAGGAAGTGTCGTGTTATTCAACTACCAATTGTGAACGTGATACAGATCTATAGTTTCTGGAATTCTAGCTTGCGCCTAAAATAAAACGCGAATTTTTCAGGCCTCTAGTCATAGTTAGAGATGATTTATCGCGGGAAAACTTGACTGTTTGCTGAGTTTCAACTTACGTTCAACTTACCAGAAGATTGCTGGTTTTCACTTGTACGTGGAGCTGTTGTACTATTTGACTGAGCCAATAAGATTCCAGATAGTTAGTATTTGGAGCCAGTTATTGGTCTGCAGACAGTTACGTTGTGTCAGACGTATATCTCTCAATCATACGTGTTGCAAGAAACTACAGCGTTTTCAAGCGTATGTTGGCACCAAACATTTTCGCGATATTCTATCATCTCTAGTCGTAGTGAACAACAACCAGTTTGAAGAGAGCACTCTGGTAGAACTCTGTGTCTGAGATGCAAGGAATTGTCGCACTGCTCCACCTTAGCATTGTTGAGGAAGTGGCGTCGCGCAATGTAGGGAACAGCTGACAGTCTAATGGAGCAAGGGCTGTAAGCCGGGTAATCCAATCTCTCCCATCGCTAAATGTCTCGCTATCGGAGGTGATTATGTCGAAAAATATTGCAAGCGTTCATGATAACATGGTGTATTTTGTTTTGCAATAAAGTTTCTATGTGAAAAAAAAAACGATATTTACTGTCGGAACACCCTTCTTAGCATTCCATCTGTACACAAAAATCACACATCCAAATTATCACAATTACTCGATAAGAGGTTTGTAGAAAAACCTCTTCCAGTTAGGCAACTAACATAAATTCCGTAAGGTAACTATTATAAATTCCCTAACTTAAGTGTATTTAAATTGTAAGTCGAAAGTTTTTCTTTTAAGAAAAAACCAGTTGTGGGAATTGAAAAAAAATAATAATAAAATAAACAAAAAATAATATAACACAAAGTTTCACTCTTTTTTTACATCCTATCGGCAGTCGCATTGTATCCACCAAAGGAAACACCAGCAAGAAAATAATAAAGGTACTAGTACAGACTGGGTTAAATTGGCTGTACTGATATTTTTGTAGTACTGTGTTAGTTAATGAATTATTTACGTATTAATGCTGCTTTACGTCTGAAACACGTTTATATTAAACGTCAGATATTTTCTTTTTTTGACAGAATGAGAAACTATTTTCGAATATCAGTGTACGTTGAAAACAAAATTATTACAAAATAGTATAGGTGATTCGCTAAAAGACGCCCACCTATAGTCTGGACTAATAATCGAAAAATATTATTTATTACGGCATTAAACGTTAAAGTTCAAGTTTGGTGCAATCTAGGCACTCTTTGATTGCCACTTAGGCTGGTTTGTATTAAAAAGTAACAGAAAACTATAAATAACTGACAAGTATAAAAATAACCAGAGCTTCAAACGTGCCAATTTTATCACGAACCGCTTATACCAAATTATTACTAATGTCAAACTCCCTGAGTTTCCCCCTATATATAACTGAATCACCCTCATGCAGTCTGTCACTCGCGTTTAAATGCCTAGGCACAGGATGTCAATCTCTGCTTTTGAGGCACGCTCGACGAAAACCGCATCGCCTTTATTCGTGGCGCGCTTAACCGGCGTGGTATTTTCGTTAAAGTTTTATTTTTGTGAGTAGTATGCTGTAACGAGCAATACATGTTTCTAGGCTTCTGTTATATGACGAGGTTAGTATTTCCGAAGTCAAAGCTGCCCAAAAAAGCTAGTTTTTTTTGTTTTTAATTTTGAAGGGCTCCCGCCCAAAATCATGTCTCTAATAAGCGTGCTGCCTTTATAAAATTGAGGCAATGGTAACAAGTCGTACTTCCATTTGGGAGGACCCGGTTCGATCCCCGTCTCCGGTCGTCCTGATTTCGGTTTTACATGGTTTCCCGAAACCGTTCCATGCGAATTCTGGGATGGTTCCTTAACAAAGGCCATGGCCGACTCCTCTCCCAGCCCCTGTCATTTTGTCAAGTTGTAATGTCACCATCTCTAATGACCTGGTTGTCAACGAGACGTACAGCCCACTTACGTTACCTGTATGTATAGTATAATTTTTTTTCCATACATCAATGATAACATTCTTAAGAGGGCGTGGTACATAATTCAACGCTATAAGCATTAATCTATAACTGTAGGTTTCTTGAAGACAATTTGTAAAAATTAAACAATAGCAATCCTAGACAATAGTTTTAGCCAACGTTCTAAACAAAATTGTATCCAGTGTTTCGAACTTCTGAGGCACAATCTCTGACGCCGGAACCTCGTGCATTTAACTGCGGCGCAAGAGATCACGCGTAACAATTAATAATTCTGGACAAATATTTAGTCACAAAGTTGGTAAATACCATTATCTAGGATTATCATTGAGTATTTTATCCATACTGGCTTCGAAAAAGCGTAGAAATCAATTGATGTTTTCAGAGTTTATTTATCTACTACGCACTCTTAAGGTGGCCGCCCGGATTAACTTATTTTGCACGTTCGAGGCCTAGAAGTGCGGAAGCGACAAGGGCGAGACAACACGCGTATCTCACCTCACACTAGCCTCTAGCTGCAAGTCACTGAACAGGTGTGCAGTCTTCTCGCCGACAACTCGCCTCTATGAGACATTCTGTAGTGACCTTATCATGTTATGACATATTATTAGAGCCGCGATTTTATGGCGAAAAGATTTTTGCAACATTTGGTTTCGATGCGTCATGTGCACACCTGCAGCTCTGCTACATCGTTTGTGGTTGGATGATTTTACTCTCACTGGCCTTGGCAAATTATAGACGTACAGACTCACAATAATCTTATTCTGATTGGTGCAGTCAAATGAGAAACGTGTCTGAACAAAGACACGCTGCCAATAACCTTGAAACAGAACTGCCGATGTGCACGTGAGTCACTGAAACAAAGTGTGGCAAAAATCTTTTCGCGACAAAATCGTGGCCCTAC